>WNWK01019601.1:0-32500 GCA_009830355.1 Cherax destructor
AAACCCCCCACAACAACGAGAGACACCGTTTTATGTTTGGGAATGTAAACCCCTTTTCTGGAACAATGTTTGGGGGTTTTAGTGACTATTTGTAAAACAGTGGACTCTGGTTAACAATAAATCATGAATTTTTGAAGTATAATTTTGTAAGTTTTGGGGAAAGTTTTTTTTTTGGGCCTAAATAGTTAACCTCGTAAATTTTTTCCTTAAGGGGTAAATTCTTCAGTAATGGCATTGGCAGACTTGGAGGGTTTTAAAAACTCGGGGCCCCCTTATATGATTGAACAATAGAAATAAACAATATGTGTTATTGTAAAATTTGTAAATACATTGTGTAAACAAAATAGTGATAAAAACTTTATGTGATTATTTTTTTTTTTTTTTTTTTTTTTTTTTTTTTTTTAAACATCGGCGATTCCCCCAAAGGGGGGGGCCCAAAAAAAAACTTTCATCATCATTCACTCCATCACTGTCTTGCCAAAAGGGGTGTTTTAATTTTAAACTGCAATTTTTACACCCCTCCCAGAGTCCGGCACTGTCCCATCCCCAAAAACTAAAGCCCCTCCCGGGTTTTTCCTAAAACCCCTTCAAAATGTTACTTTGCTCACCCCAACAGCATCAATTTAAAAACCATATGCCTCCATTCACTTATCAAATACGCTCCACATTTTAAACCAAGCCCCCAAAAAACTTCCTTTACCCCCCCCCCCAACCTTTCCTGGGCCCCACCCCCCTCCACTACATTTTTATACCCCCAAGTCACTCTGTCTCGTTCCATTCTCCAATCCCCAAACCACCTAAAAACCCCCTCCTCAGTTTTTGGACAATTTTTGGAATCCTGCACCTCCTCCAATTTTCCCCAAACTCCGAATTCTCTGCATTATATTCACACCACATTGACCTGACATGACATCTCCACTGCCTCCAGCCTTCTCCTCGTTGCAACATTCATCACCCATGCTTCCCCCCCAAAAAAAAGGGGTTTATAACTTCCTCATACTTTCCCCCCTTTTTTCCCCAGGGAAAAAGGTTTTTTTTGTTCCACAGACTAAGTGCCCCTCCCCCCTTTTCCCCTTAATTCTATGATTCACCTCATCCTTCATAGCCCCTCCCCGCATTCCCTCCAAATATCTGTCATTCACCACCCCCTCTCCCCCCAATCTGATATCCAATCTTTCGTCACCTTTTTTTTTTTATTCTCCCCCTTACTCTTTCCTATATTCACTTTCAATTTTCTTCTTTAACACCCTCAAATTCATACCAACCTCTGCAGCTTCTCTTAGAACCCCCCAAAAGCACAGTGTCATCAAAAAAAAAGCAACTTGACAACCCCCATTTTGTATTTGTTTTTATTTTTTAACACCTCTTCCAAGCCCTCGCATTCCTTCTCTTACAACCCCTTAAAATATATTAAAAAACCCGGGACATCAAACCCTTTTTTAAGGCCCATTTTTAGGGGAAAACCCCCTTCCCCTCACACTCTAACCTGAGCCTCACTATCCTCAAAAAACTCTTCACTGCTTTCAAAACCCTTTTCCCCTTTCCCCAAACCCCAACATCTCCCCCATTCCCCCTATCCCTATCATATGCCTTTTCCAAATCCATAAATGCCAAAAAAACATCTTTACCCTTATCCAAATACTGTTCACCTATATTTTCCCTTAAACCTTGGTCTCCCCCCCCCCTTTTAAACCCCCCCTTTTTCATCTTTTCCCCCTTTCTTTTTTCTCTTAATTCCAATAATAACTCTACCATACACTTTCCAGGTACCTCAAAAATTTTCCCCCAAATTTTTTTCACTCTTTTTGCCCCTTTGCCTTTATACAAAGGAACAATACACGCTTTAATCCCTAGGTCCTTACCCTTTCCATACATTTATTAAATAATAGCACCAACCACCAAAAATTTTACCCCCTGCTTTTAACATTTTTTCTTTTCCCATAAACCCACTCCCCCCCTTTCATTCTACCCACTGCCCCCGAATTTCCCCCCCCCCCCCACACCCCTGATTTTTCCTCCTTGCCCTACACAAAATCACGCCCTGTTCATCAACATTTAACAAATCCTAAAATATTCTCTCCATTTCCATACCTCTAACTCTCCTTTAATAACTCTCCTCTCCTATTTTTAACTGTAAAACCCCTTTGTTCTCTAGGGCCCCCAACATTAATCTCTTCCAAAATTTTTTTTATTTTCAAAAAATTTTGATAAACCCCCCCACTCTCTTCTGCTCTTTTTTTATTGCCACCACCAACCTCTTTTTTCTCTCCAAACTCTTCCCTCCTTTCTTTCTTTGTAAAACCTCTCTATCCTTTTCCCCCTTACTACTTCACATCATCTTCCAAATGTCCTCCCCTCCCCCCCTCGCCTGTAAAAAACCCGCTGAACACTTAACTACATTTTTTAAAACTACCCCATACATTTCCCCCTTTAAACCCCACTAATCTATTCCCCAAATTTTTATATCTTACCCAATTCCTCTTTTTTTTAAAACCTTCACCTCTCTTTTTTTCTGATTCTATTTTTCCCTTTTATCCCATCTACCTTTTTCCCCCTGTACTATAACTAAAAAAAGATCTGATATATCTGTAGCCCCTCTATAAACATGTACATCCTGAAGTCTACTCAACAGTCTTTTATCTATCAATACATAGTCCAACAAACTACTGTCATTACGCCCTACATCATATCTTGTATACTTATTTATCCTTTTTTTCTTAAAATATGTATTACCTATAACTAAACCCCTTTCTATACAAAGTTCAATCAAAGGGCTCCCATTATCATTTACACCTGGCACCCCAAACTTACCTACTACACCCTCTCTGCATGTTTCTCCCACTTTAGCATTTAGGTCCCCTACCACAATTACTCTCTCATTTGGTTCAAAAGTTCCTATACATTCGCTTAACATCTCCCAAAATCTCTCTCTCTCCTCTACACTCCTCTTTCTCCAGGTGCATACACGCTTATTATGACCCACTTTTCGCATCCGACCCTTATTTTAATCCACATAATCCTTGAATTTACACATTTATATTCCCTCTTTTCCTTCCATAACTGATCCTTCAACATTATTGCTACCCCTTCCTTAGCTCTAACTCTCTCAGATACTCCTGACTTAATCCCATTTATTTCTCCCCACTGAAACTCCCACCCTTCAGCTTTGTTTCGCTTAGGGCCAGGACATCCAACTTCTTTTCATTCATAACATCGGCAATCATCTCTTTCTTATCATCCGCACTACATCCACGCACATTCAGACAACCCAATTTTATAAAGTTTTTCTTCTTCTCGTTTTTAGTAGATTTGTACAGGAGAAGGGGTTACTAGCCCATTGCTCCCGGCATCTTAGTCGCCTCATACGACACGCATGGCTTACGGAGGAAAGATTCTTTTCCACTTCCCCATGGACAATAGAGAAAATAAAAGGAACAAGAGCTATTAAGAAAAAGAAGAAAAACCTAGATGTGTGTATGTATATATATGCATGTGTATGCCAGTGTAGTGTGACCTAAAGTGTAAGTAGAAGTAGCTAGATATACCTGTTATCCAGCGTGTTTATGAGACAGAAAAAAGACACCAGCAATCCTACCATCATGTAAAACAGTTTCAGGTTTCTGTTTCACAGTCACCTGGCAGGACGGTAGTACCTCCCTGGGTGGTTGCTGTCTACCAACCTACTACCTAATTATTGTGTAATAATTAGCGAGTGAATATTTGAAAAACAGCACTTATATTGGTCTCACAGGCCATAAAAGTTATTTGGAAAAAAAAAAATTAAAATCGATCAGAAAACAACTTCAAGAAACAAAAAAAACTATTACCGGTTGACCGGCAGTCAGCGATGTTGCCGTCACCGGTTCCATTTTGGTCAACTTCAATCCTTTATATCTCGGTAAGTATTGATCAAAAAAAATTATTTTTTAGCCTATTAGATTTAGAAAAAAAAACTATAATTTCAAAAGAAAAAAATAATTTTTTTTTTTAAATTCATGGACCCTGAGAACGAGTTTCGGAGAGGGGCCTTGGACCCTGAAAGGGTTAACGTAATATATGACATTTAATGTGCCTCAGAGCGATTATTACGTATTAGTACTATTATCATTATTATTAATATGACATCAAGACTAGTGAGACACTCTTAGTGATTTTAATGTGTACCTACATGCCAGCACAGTATGCAAGTTTATTTAGGTACAGGTACACATAAGTATAATTATCAATGTATAAAATACACAAAAACTTTTAAACACTTAAAATTTTGGAAAGTTTCCAGACAAAATGGAGAGATGCAGAACTCACAGAGGATGTAAACAAACAAGAGGGCCATGTGGTGACCATATTAGTGAGTCAGGTGGGGGGGGGGAGCTGTATAACGAGCTTCGGTCATAATTTGAAATATCTGTACAGTGGAACCTCAAGTTTCAGCCGCCCCAAAGTTTCGGTCACTTTTTTCGCCTAAATTTTGTCTTGAGTTTCGCCGCCGTACCAGACCTGTCCGCGCCCACACAAAGCATCCCATGCATGCGTTGTGAGTCAGTCTGGCTTTGTTTCTCCTCGAGTTAACATTACCCTGCGCGTTCATCGAAACATTTCACAATAATCCTTTGTTTTTTGTGCTTGTTGATTGAGTGCGACTGCTACATAATTAACCATGGGCCCAAAGAAACTTCCTAGTGCCAGCCCTTTGGTAAAGAAAGCGAGAAACACGATAGAATTGAAGAAAGAAATTGTAGAAAAATACAAAAGTCGTGTGTATGTGCTCGAACTTGCCAGGATGTGGAAGAGTTGGTGGAGGACCACAGGGAAGAGCTAACCACTGAAGAGCTGCAAGCTTTTGCTGAGAAATATCACTCTGAGCAAGCTGAAACAAGCCATCTCTGCAACATGTTCAGTGACAAAACCACGTCCCATTTCAGACAAATGCTAAAGAGACGCCAGAAACAGACCTGTCTGGGCACTTTTTTTGTGCAACAGGGGTCCAGTGACTCTCTAGCTGGTCCTAGTGCCAGTAAAAGACAAAGAAGGGAAGTAACCCTCAGATAGGGCTTTGATACCTGAAGTCCTTATGGTGGGGGATTCCCCTTCCAAACAATAATAAGTCCTGCCTCTCTCCTCCCTGTCTTCCATATGCCAACAAGTCTTCAATAAAGGTATGTAAATGTGATTTTAAATGTTAATTTAAGTAGTATATGTATTTATAATTGTTTTGTGTATGTAAAACAATAGTTATTCTTTAAAAATGTTTTTTTAATATTTTTGGGTGTCTGGAACAGATTAATTGGATTTACATTATTTCTTATGGGAAATATTGCTTTGACTTTCGAGCAATTTGACTTTCGGCGGAGCTTCTGGAATGGATTACGGCCGAAACTCAAGGTTCCACTGTATTAGCGAAATGTTGTAAAACAAAATATCATAATGCAGGACCATACTGTAATGTACTGTACTTAACCCTTTCGGGGTTTTGGTCATACTAGTATGTCTTACGCCCTGGGGTTATTGACGTACTAGTACGCCTAAATTCTAGCCCCCTCAAATCAAGCAGAAACAGGCTGTTAGGCCTAGATGTGATAGAATGGGTCTGTGCGGTCAGTGTGTGCAGTATAACAAAAATTCCTGCACCACACAGTGCATAATGAGGAAAAAAAAACTCTGACCGTGTTTTTGGTTTAAAACAGCGACTTTGCAGTCTATTTTCGTATGGTATTTATGCTTGTATTCTCGTTTTCTTAGTCTCATTTTATAGAATAGATGATATATTACAGAAATAGAGATAATTTTGACAAGTACCTTGAAACTGAGCACAAAGTAGCGAAAATGTTTGATTTTGGCCGATGTTCAGGAGTAAACAAATCACACCATGCGTCCAATACACATCAACTGGAGAGTCTAATATTCTTGCACAAGTGCGCTGATATTATTTATACCATTTTTACAATGATGCAGTTGTATACATAACAGTAAATCTTCTATTTTTTGTGAGAATAAAAATTCAAAATGGAAAGCAAAAATAATGTAAGAGGGGCCTGGAGACGTGACTAATGAACAGAGATGATGTTATTTTAGTGCCAGGAATGTCTGCCTTGTTTATTATGGACCCTATTTTGAAATTGGCATCATTTGAAATTTGTGTGAAATTGGCCAAATTGCCATTTTCTGACCACTATTTTGGGTAGTTGAAATTGGTAAATAGGTGATTTCTTGTACTCAATCGATAGAAGAAATAGAGTTCTAGCGAAATAGCTACAATTTTAGTAGACTGAAACATTGGAATTTGCCGAAAATAGAGCTCAAAGTGGGCGAAATCGCCGATGCGAAAATGTCATGGATACAGCTAACTTCGCGAAAGAATAATTCCGTTAGTTTTCGAACAAATTTCATAATTATTGTGGCGTTATGATCGGAAAAAGATTCTCTATCATTTCATAAGAAAAAAATTTTTTTTTGTTTAAATTCGTGGACCCTGAGAACGAGTTTTAGAGAGACCCCTTGGACCCCCAAAGGGTTAACTCAGAAATTTAATTACTGTATTTTACTGCGTCGAACCCCAAAATAAGTCTCAAAAATTTACCCAGTCTTGGAAGCCGAAGTACGTACCATTTTTTTTTTTTTCAAAATTTAGCCAATCAGAATTGGGGGAAGCGTCCTCGACACCAGAGCATCTTGCTCACCATAAAATACGGTAAATAGCTCTGAGAATAATTATGTGAATCTACATCAAGTGAAGAAGACCTATTAATATATAGTTTTAAATATAAATATCTTTTGGTAGAAAAAATTACTAATTTTAAGTACTGTACAGTATATCTGTATCCTATTTTTTTAACTGCCATCTCCCACCAAGGTAAGGTCCCCCCCCCCTCAAAAAAAAAATCGTTCACTAAATGCCCAGACATTACAATTCAAATGACCCTCTGAACTGCAACATCCTCACCCCTCCTCCAGAGTGCAGGCACTATACAGCCTCTCCTCACTTAACAACGTACTCGTTTACTGACTACTTGGACTTACGACGGGCTCTCTGACCAGTATGTGTACCTAAATAATGTACAGTGGACCCCCTGTGTTTATTACACTCCAAACTCGAACAATTATGTAAGTGTATTTTTGTAAGTGTATTTTTGGGGTCTAAAAGGACTAGTCTAATTTGCATTATTCCTTATGGGAATAAATTCGTTTGGTAATGGCACTTGAACAGCATTCTGGAACGAATAAATTACAAAAACCGGGGGTCCACTGTATATTAGAGCTGAATTCCTCTATTCTGTTTATTACAATATACAGTACACTACTGTATAAACATTTAAAAATATACCATAAATGCTATAAATGGTACTAAGGTGACATTAAAACAATATTAAAGATGATTGACACAAATCCACTACCATTATACAGTGGTCCCTCCATTTTTGTGCTTAATCCATTCCTGAGGGATGCACTAAAACTGAAACACGCGAAAACTGAAGCCATTTTCCCCATAAGAAATAATGTAAATTCAATTAATCCGTTTCAGACACCCAGGAGTATTAACAAAAAATTTTTTTTTTAGAGATTAAATATAGATTTACATACAGAAAAGAATGACAAATAAATATAAAGCACTAATAACATGTATAAATGAACATTTAACATCACACTTACCTTTATTAGCGACTCTTGTTGGTGTATGGAAGATGGAGAGAGAGGGAGGCGAGTTTATTGTTGGAAGGCAGGACAAAATGCTTCATTGTGACACTAATATCAGCTCTACGGCTTATTTATCTATCACAATTCATCTAATATGACATAATAAACAATATAAATAACATAAAAACCTGATATACACTCTAGAATGAATAAAATATGTGTCATTACGAATGTGGTGGCGGGCATACTCGGTCCAGCTATGAAAACATCTTCCCATTCTTTCCTCCTTCAGACGCATTAGTATAAGAGAAAACGGAGTTTGTAATGCTAACTGCATTAGATCACTTCTTTCCAGTCGGCTACACGGATTGAACAGAATTCATTCCTGTCCAGGCTGGTAACAACAACAACAACTGGTTTGTTGACAAAACTCCCGAACATTGTACACTCTCATTCTCTCTCGTTTATTCATTTAATCTTGTTTACTCACCTCTCACTCTATATTAAGACTGCCTCTTACCACTACTGCCTCTAACACTGCCTCAACCAACAAACAAGTACCACTGCCTCTCACCATCACCGCCTCTCATCACCACTGCCTCAACCACCACTAGTTTCCAGTCAGCTTCACGGAGTGAACAGAATTCAATCCTGTCCAGGCTGGAAACAGCAACAACAACTGGTTTGTTGGTGTATGAGAGAGGCAGGAGAGTTTGGAGGCAGGACAAGATAGCTCTTCAATACGACATTAATATAAACTCTACGGCTTATTTATCTAGCACAATTCATCTAATATAACATAATAAACAATATTAATAACATAGAAACATGATAAATACTCTAGAATGAATAAAATATGTCATCATGTATGAGAGAACTGGCAGTAGTATTGTTTTTGTTGGGTATGTGGGCCACTGCTGGTGGAGGTCGCCAGCAGCAGCAGGCCGCCACAAGCTCTATTCACACAATGTATATAATTTATAAATAAGAAAAAGTAGCGTGATAGTTTCCCTCATAAGACTTTAGTGCATATATATAAACTGATATTTTGTTATCAGACTTAAACTTGTGGATTTCCTCCCATTTGACGAGGAGAGACACCCGTGAATAATTGACAAATTTCTGTAGGAAATTGCCTTTAGATAAACACATTTATAAATAAATATTTACACTTTAATTTATAAATAAGGAATATTCACACTTCTATAAATAAGAAAGATTTACACTTACCTTGGAGGAGATGTTGGCAGACGGCAGCTCTAGTCTGTCCCTATATTCCTCAAACAAACAATGGAGGAGTTAGGTTTCGTGTCGTCATTTTTCTATCGATTAATGGCTTAACTTACTTGCTACACTGTTAATGCTACACTTTAACACTACACTTTAGTGCTACACTTTAACTGCTACAATTTCTTTCTTTAATTCTATGGTGTTCCTCACTTTCTTAACCAAAGGACTGATACTAGGAGCTTTCTTTGGGCCCATGGTGGCTTATTTAGCAGTTACACACAATAATCAAGGGCCAAAAACAATGGATTGTTAAGAAATGTTTAGTATGAACTCGCAGGATAATGTTCACTCAACCAGAAACAATGCTACACTGCCTGAGAATGTGCGTGGGAGACAGGCTTGTGGGCTTTGTATGTGCGCTGGATACTGGACAGGTTCCGTACCATGAACGAAAACGGAGGGAATCACACGAAAACAGAGGTAAATTTTCCCCGAAAAAACTGCACGAAAACTGAAACATACGAAAACAGAGATACACGAAAACGGAGGGACCACTGTAGTATGCTCCTCAATTAGCGACGAATGTTTACCGACGTGGTCTTAGGAACGGAACTCCATCGTTAAGTGAGGAGAGGCTGTACTTCCCACCTTTCATTAGGCGTGACGTTATTTATCTCTTGAACACCTGTGCAGTTATTTTATCATTGATGGTTGTAGCACAAGTTGTACATGATTACACTAATTCTTTAGTAGACTTTAAGGAGCTGATCAAAACTGAGTACGAGGCCTGGTCTCAGACTGGGCCGCCAGGGGGTTGACCCCCGAAACTCTCTCCAGGTCTATAGGTATGTGAAATTATGTAATGACAGACACCTAAAGTCAGTACCTGACCAGCCGGGCTGCAGCCAGCAGTAACTGCCTGGCTGATCAGGCCCTGATCCACCGTGAGGCCTGGTCACGGACTGGGCCATGGGGGCACTGACCCCCAAAACCCCCCTCCAGGTATAGGACTTAAGTCAGGCTAATCAGTGTCCTTGAATCCCTTCATAAATGTTACCTTGCTTACACTCCAACAGCATATAAAGCCATAAAAAACCCTCATCTCCAATCACTCCACTCTAAACTTTTGATCATCTTATTCTGTTCTATCCTCTATATACCCAAACCAATACTCAACAATCTCTCCTCAGCTCCTTGAATTTTATTTTTGGTAGCCCCACAACATCTAATTTCTATGCTCTACACACTCTACACTGCTCTAAAACATGACATCTACTGCCTTCATCCTCCTCCTTGCTGCAACATTTAAAGCCCATGCCTCACACCCATATAAAAATGTTAGAACCACAATGCTCTGGTACAATGGAACCTCAGTTTTCGTTTGCCCTGATTTTTGTCAAATTCGGTTTTTGACAACTTTTTTCTTCAAAATTTTGTCCCAGTTTTTGTTCATCACCTTGGTTTTTGTCCGCCGTACCGAATGTGTCTGCCTGCCAGCGCCAACACAAAGCATCCCACACATGCGTTCTGAGTCAGTCTGGCTTTGTTTCTCGTCGAGTGAACATTACCCAGAACATTCATACGAAACATTTCATAATAATCCATTGTTTTTTGTGCTTGTTTATTGAATGCAACAGCTAAATAAGCCACCATGGGGCCAAAGAAAGTTCTGAGTGCCAGCCCTTTGATAAAGAAGGCGAGAAACACGATAGAATTCAAGAAAGAACTTGAAGCAAAGTACGAAAGTCCATGGGGTTGGATGTGAGTGGCCAAGATGTGGAAGAGTTGGTGGACGACCACAGGGAAGAGCTAACCACTGAAGAGCTGCAACACCTTCAACTGGAACAGCAACAGACCACAGCTGAGGAAATTGCTTCAGAGGAGGAAGAGACGGAAGAATGTGCCTTCTTCAGTGATTAAGGACGTGTGCGCAAAGTGGAGTGAGTTGCAAAGTTTTGTGGAGAAATATCACCCTAACAAAGCTGTAGCAAGCCGTGTCTGCAACATGTTCAATGACAATGCCTTGTCCCATCTTAGGCAAATCTTAAAGAGACGCCAGAAACAGACCTCTCTGGACAGATATTTTGTGCGACAGGGGTCCAGTGCCAGTAAAAGACAAAGAAAGGAAGAAACCCCAGATACGGACTTGATACCTGAAGTCCTTATGGAGGGAATTCCCCTTCCAACTCCTCCTTGCGTCTTCCATATGCCAACAAGAGTCTTTAATAAAGGTAAAGTGATATTAAATGTTCATTTATCCATTTCATTAGTCATTTATATTTATTTCTCATTGTTTTCTGTATGTAAAACTATAGTTATTCTCTATAAAATGTATTTTTTTGTTAATATTTTTGGATGTCTGGAACGAATTAACTTTATTTACATTATTTCTTATGGGAAATATTGCTTCAGTTTTTCGTCAAATTCGGTTTTCATCAGACTTTCTGGAACGAATTAATGACGAAAACCGAGGTTCCACTGTACATTTCCCCTTTTTTCCTCAATAGATAAACCTGTTTTTGTTCATAGATGCCTCAACTCACCACCTACCTTTTTCACCTCGTCTATTCTGTGGTTCACCTCATCTTTCAAATACCCATCTGCTGACATGTCCACTCAAATAATACCTGAATACATTCACTTCCTCTCAAATCTGATATCATGTACAGTAGACCGTCATTTAGCATGAGTTTATGTGGCACGATTTGGGTATTGCACGATTGAAGAATTGCGGCACATTTTTATCTAATACGACGTAAAATTAACTTTACACAGTTCGCAGGAGGGGAAAAATTTTTGAGCGCGCGGTCGCCCGCGGTGGGTTAAACCATTGAGTCAATGGGGGAGACCTGCTATCCCCTGCTACCCTCACCCACCCAGACAACCCTCCCAGCATTCAGTTTGGTTGATACGCGTGCAGGACGGCAATAATCGGGAAGCTCGCTGTGTTTATTTACATACATTTTCTCATTTTCATTGTATTTTGATAAATCTGCCAAGCAATCATGGCACCAGTAAGCATACAAGTTTAGGGAAAAGACCTTACAGTTGTTTAAAGCAGTGTGTGATAAGGAAGGAAGGTCTGAAAACGAGTGTGTGTTTAGCACAGGCTGGTTCCACAACTTTAAGTTGCATAATAAGTTACACAAGTTACATAATATTAAGTTTTCTGGTGAAAGTGCTTCCGCTGATCATACAGCAGCAAGTAATTTCCCTGCTGAATTTCAGGAACTTATTTCTGAGGGTGGCTATGAGCCACATCAAGTGTTTATTTAATGCAGACGAGACAAGTGTTTTCTGGAAGAAAATGCCAACATGAACTTATATCAGTCAGCAAGAGAAAAGTGCACTAGGCTTCAAGACAGCAAAGGATCGCTTCACCTTGCTCCTTTGCGGTAATGTATCAGGTGATTTCAAGTGTAAGCCCATGGTTATTTACCGCTTTAAGAATCCTCGTGCTTTGAAAGGTGTGGATAAAAACACCTTACGAGTAATTTGGAGGTCAAACCAGTCAGCATGGATGACAGAGGAAATATTTATTGACTAGTTTAAGCATCACTTTATTCCTGAAGTCAAGTTTTACCTACACAGCAAGAACCTTGCATTCAAGGCTCTCTTCATTCTTGATAATTCCCATACTCATCCACAAGCTTTGTTGGATGTGACCCCACATGTAAAAGTTGTATTTTTACCTCCAAATACATCTGATTCAACCACTGGACTGGGGAGTTATTAAGTCATTCAAGTGTAACTACACAAAAATGTTATAAAAAAACTAGTTGCATCAATGGACTCTTTGACTCCAACCTGGCAGTACCAAGCTTCTGGAATATATTTAACATTGCAGATGCCATCAGCTATGCTAGAAGTGCATGGAATGAAGTGCCCCAATTAACATTAAATGCAGGCTGGGGAAAGTTATGGCCTTATGTAGTTAATTCTTTCACTGGTTTTCCCTTGCTTGAGAGTCAGGTTCAGGAAATTGTTCAGTTGGCAAGGAAATTACCAGGTGATGGTTTTGAAGATATGAATGAACTCTTAGAAGATGATGGAAGAAATGTTGGCAGAGTTCGATGCACAGATACAAGGGAGGGAGATAACAGAAGATGATGAAGAACCTGAAGAAAAACAGTTAACATTGCAGCAGTTACGTGAGCAGTTCCATATTATTGGTAAAGTTGCAGACTTTTTCACTGAAGAGGACCCTGACAAAGCTAGAAGCAGGGCTTTGAAACGGGGTCTATACCAGCTGATGATGCCTTACCATCAGCTGTATAATGTACTGCAGGGTAAAAAGAGCCCAGAGATCCATTAGAGAATTTATGCCCACTGCAATACAACCATCGACTTCAGTACGAGAACCTCTACCATCCACTTCTACCGACAACCAACAACCATCCACCTCAGCCCAGTAGGGCCACACCATCCATATCCACTCTCTTCACAACCATCCACAAACATCATTACCCACAATTTAAGGTAAGAAATACTATTTTTTCTATTGCATTTGTAGTCTTAAGCAGTAATATATCACGACAATGAACTACAATTACATATTCACCTTCAATTTTTGCAAGATCTGTTGGTCTAAAAAAAACTTGTTTGGCTTTTTGGGGACTCCCAGGAACGTAACCCTATTTTTCCCATAAGTTCTTCTAATTATCTAACACGATTTTACCTAACACGACGTTTTCAGGAAAGTAACTACCGTGCTAAATGACGGTCTACTGTATTTCATTGCCTAGACGTCTCACTCTCATCACTTTGCTCTTTTCACATTTAATTTCCTTCTTTTACACACCCTCCCAAATTCCTTTACCAACCTTTTCAACTCCTCAGTAGCTCCAAAAATTAAAACTGTTAATGGAAAAGAGAAACTGTGACAGCTCCTATCTGTATAACATTCATTATAATTCAATCCTGTATCTCTCCCCAAAACCCCAGCATTCACTCCTTTGACAACTCCACGTGTGTCATGTTACCATGGTTGTTCATCAGCCATACTAACATGACACATCTGTCTAAAGTCTACTTTTACTGTGAAATAGTCCCCTCTCTCCAACATACCCTAACCTGAGCCTCACTATCTGCATAAAAATTCTTTACTGCTTTTAGTAAACTACTACCTATTCCACACATTTGCAACATCTGCCAAATTACTCCCATACCCAATCAAATGCTTTTACTAAATCCATAAATGTGACAGTTTCTTATCTTTATATTCTCCATTGAAAGCCTTTGTCTACACATTCCACTCTTCCTAAATCCTTGTTCCTCTGCATTCCTACTTTCTGTTCAACCACTAACTCTTTCAGTAATAATTCTACCATATATTCTACCCAGCATACTCAACAGATCTATTCCATTATAATTCCTGCACTTTCTTGTCCCCTTTTCTTATACAAATGAACTATGCACGATTTCTGCCAATCCCTATTGTATTATGCATTAAGAATGAACAAAATCTAAAATTAACCAACTACTAACAAAAGAAAAACCAAAATCTGTTATTCCTTAGAGCTGATAGAGCATAAATATTGATGTCATAACATGATAATTTGGCATTGTGAAGACCCAAGTATCTGCCACTGACTCAGTCTTGTTACCCAGACCTAAATAATACATTGGTATGCATCAAGTCTGTAGGCTTTCAGATCCTCTCTACTGTAGAGAGAGAGAGAGTGTTCAACCAGTAATGATATAAATCATGAGTTCCACAGGCTTATCAATACAAGTTTGTGAGGAGTGACATCAAACATTGCTGACAGTAAGCTGATTTTAGTAAAATTATTGATAAACCTAAATATGTTGACATGATAAAGCACATAAATATCAAGGTGTGATAAAATGAGTCAAAGTGAATTTATTTGAAAAAACTGAGTCTGTAAAATTCTATCATACAGTATTTTTCACGAATTTCATTTCTGAATGCAGATATTTTTGCCTCTTAGCCTTATTTAACACATTATTTGCATGATGTGAATATATTTTACAAGAGGATAAGGAGAACAGGAATTAGTACCATTTTTATTTAATTTTTTTTTTTTTTTTTTTGCTAATTTTTTTGGATAACCCAAAGCTTTGAGTTACCTCTGATCAAGCAAAATTTTTGGTTTTAATCAGCATGCATTTCTGGGTAACCAGCTGGGCACAATGTATATATTGTATACTACACAAAATTCTTTGTGCTCTCAAATTTTCCAAGGGGTAAGATACGTCCTGGTCCCTTCTATTAGAAAATCCTGACCCACCCAGTACAATCTGCTACAAGTTGCAATAAAGAAGACTTTGAAAGATTTAACAGAAATAAAGAATTGTTTGAGAGCAGTGATACAAATAAGAGGTATGTAACAAAAGACATAGCTACTCTTAAACCTCATATACGTACAAGCAAGCCCATTTTTCCACAGAGGAAAAAAGATACAGTGGACCCCCGGTTTTCATCCGGTGCGGAAATCGTACAATTTGGATTTCGAGCACTTTTTTCGGCAAAATTTTCCCCCAGGTTTCGCACATCTGCTCAAAATCATCCGTATCAGACGCGTCCATCAGTCCGGAAGTCACTTCTCACGCATACCAGACTCAGTCTGCCTCTGTCTCTCGTTGAGTTAGCAATACTCCGTGCATTCATCCTTTGTTTTTTGTGCTTGTTTATTGATTGCGACTGTGAAATAAGCTACCTTGGGGCCAAAGAAAGTTCAGAGTGCCAGCCCTTTGGCAAAGAAGGTGAGAAACACAATAGAATTCAAGAAAGAACGTGTAGCAAAATATGAAAGTGGCGTACGTAGCCGAGCTCGCCAGGATGTATGGGAAGTCGACATCAACAATCAGTTCCATCCTGGCAAAGAAAGCAGAAATCAAGGAAGCTGATGTTGCAAAAGGGGTAAATATGCTAATGAAACAGAGACCACAAACAATCAAGGATGTGGAAAAGTTGTTGTTGGTGTGGATCAACAAAAAACAGTTAGCAGAAGATAGTGTTGTGGAGGGGATAATTTGCAAAAAGGCAAGGCAGTTGCATGCGTCTTTGGGGAAGTCCATGGGGTTGGATGTGAGTGGCGAGGATGTGGAAGAGCTGGTGGAGGACCACAGACAAGAGCTAACCACTGAAGAGCTGCAACACCTTCAACTGTAACAGCAACAGATCGCAGTTGAGGAAATTGCTTCAGAGGAGGAGGAAGAGAGAGGGGAGAATGTGCCTTCTTCAGTGATTAAGGACATGTGTGCAAAGTGGAATGAGTTGCAAAGTTTTGTGGAGAATTATCACCCTAACAAAACTGTTGCAAGCTGTGTCTGCAGCATGTTCGATGAAAATGCCTTGTCCCATTTTGGGCAAATCTTAGAGACACCAGAAACAGAGCTCTCTGGACAGATTTTTTGTGCGACGGGTACAGTGACTCAAGCTGGTCCTAGTGCCAGTAAAAGACAAAGAAGGGAAGTACCTCAACTCCCTCTCCCCTCCTCACCTTCTTCCATATGCCAACAAGAGTCTTCAATAAAGTTATGTAATCTTCATTTATCATTAAAATTAGTCATTTAAATTTATTTCTCATTGTTTTCTGTATGTAAAAACTATAGTTATCATCCATAAAATGTATTTTTTGTTAATATTTTTGGGTGTCTGGAACAGATTAATTGGATTTACATTATTCTTATGGGAAATATTACATCGGTTTTCGTCCATTTCGGATTTCGGCCGACCTTCTGGAACAGATCAACCCTTTGAGAGTCGAGAGGCCCTCTCCTAAACTCGTTCTCATGGTCGAAAAATATTCAAAAACAAAAAATTTTTTTTTCTTATGAAATGATAGAGCATATAGTGTTATAGGCAAAAAAAAAAAAATTGTGATCAATACTTACCGAGGTATGGAGGCGTGAAGTTGACAAAGTAAACCGCTTATGGCAACATCGCCAACTACCGGTCTCGCGGTAATAGTTCATTAATTTTTTCTACTTGTTTCTTTTATTTTTTTAAGTAACTTTTATGGCCTGTGAGACCAATATAAGGCATACTGTATATATATTCACTCGTTGTATGCTACACAATAACCGCACAAACACTGACAGGTGAACATTTTCACCCACCTTAGTCACATACTATTGATAGAAATACAGTGGACCCCCGAGTAACGAACACCCCGGAAATCGTACAATTATGTAAGTATAATATTGTAAGTGCTTGTGGAAGTGTATTTTTGGGGGTCTGAAATAGAATAACCTACGTGACATTATTCCTTAAGGGAGTAAATTCGTTCGGTAATGGCACTTGAGCAGGCTTCTGGAGTGAAGTTTTTACGTTACTCGGGGGTCTACTGTATATACATAGTACAATGGTACCCTGGATTTCGTACAGCTCCCAACTCGAACAATTATGTAAGTGTATTTTTGTAAGTGCTTTTGTAAGTGTATTTTTGGGGGTCTGAAACAGACTAATCTAATTTACATTCATCCTTATGGGAACAAATTCCTTTCGTAACGGCACTCGAACAGCCTTCTGGAACGAATTACATGTATTGATGAAATCCAGGGTCCCACTGTATTTATAGGATCCAGCAATGCTTTGGATACACGGGAGTAAATACTAATAATAATAATAATAATAATAATAATAATAATTGAAGCATGGTTTAAGACCAGTATCACTCCACTGCTGACAGGTCAGCAGTGGTGACATTTGATGAGCGTGCACTGCCTAGGCTTCATTTGTTTTCACTGCTACACATAAACATGTCTGTCTGTCAGTCTGTCTAGCTCTCTGTCTGACTGTGTCTAGCTCTCTGTTTATATCTGTCTTTCTGTCTCTCTGTATGCTTGTCTCTTTCTGTTTCTCTGTTTGTCTCTCTCTCTCTGTCTCAGAGAGAGCCACTCGTGAACCAACAGGTAATACACACGACGCAGTAGTCATGTCTGAGTCCTGATACATATTATGTACTTGCCAGTCATGCTTACTATGCATATCTACAAGCACAGTATAGCACATTGTCTGGATTTTTTGGGGTTATCCTAGGTAATTTACACTGTGTATAATTGTATTTATGTGTACCTGTGAGACAGAGATAGACAGAGACAGATATAGATACAGACAGACATACGGAGATAGAGACAGCCAGCCAGCCAGCCAGCCTGCCAGCAGCCAGCCTGCCAGCCGCCGGCCAGCCATATTGTTTACACAAACCCACGCTCCCTTCCCCACCATCCACACTGCCTTCCCCACCCCCACATGCAAGTCACTTTGTCTGACTTTTTTGGTGGAAGGTTGATAACGGTCAGGGCTTTCATCAGTATTTCTGGTATCCTGGTCATTACTTTCTGTCACAAACTCCTCAACATCATTAGATTCATCTTCACTGACACTTCAATCAGTGTTAGAACTATCACTTGGGAAGGTAATAGTCCCAATTTGCCGGAGAGTGAGGTATTCCTTACCGCTTGGCTTGGTGACCAAGGCGCACTGAATTACCACTCCCACAATACAATGCGGGTGCCTAGATTTTTTTCCTACTGCGCACACTTACCACGCAGACCCATTCTATCACATGTAGGCCTACCAGCTTTCTCCCGCTCGATTTGAAGGCGATAGAATTTAGGTGTACAAGTACTTGACCGACCCTGGCTGTTATGACGTACTTGTACGTGACCAGCCCTCAAAGGGTTAAGGACAAAAACCGGGGTATTACTTTATTTACATGATCATATGACAATAACTGCAGCAGTGATGATGAAGAAAGTTGAATATGACAAAAGAAAAAAAAACAAAGAAAGTCAAAGGGACACAAAAGCAGTATACAGTGGAACCCCGAGTTTCGAACGTATCGAGTATCGAACGATTCGAGTTTCGAACGATTCGAGTTTGGAATGCTTTTTTCGAACCAATTTTGTCCCGAGTATTGAACATGCCCCTTGTTTCGAACCACGTACCAGACCTGTCCGCCTGCCCCGCGCCTGCACGCCTCCTCGTGCAGGCGTTGTGAGTCAGTCTGGCTTTGTTTATCCTCCGAGTGAACATCCAAGCTTTTCACAATTCATTGTGTTTGGTGCTTGTTCATTAAGTGTGACTGTGAAATAAGCTACCATGGGCCCAAAGAAACTTCCTAGTGGCACCCCTGTGGTAAAGAAAGTGAGAAACAGCATAGAAGTGAAGAAGGAAATTACAGTGGACCCCCGGATTACGATGGCGTCGGATTATGCTAAATTCGGAAAATTATACATTTTTCCGTAAAAATAATGGTTCGGTATACAGTGGAACCCCGGTTAACGAAAAAAATTCATTGCAGAAGCCTGCTCAAGTGCCATTACCGAACGAATATACTTCCTTAAGAAAAAATGTCATTTAGGTTAGTCTATTTCAGATCCCCAAAAATACACCGCCACAAGCACTTACAATATTATACTTACATAATTGCATGATTTCCACGGTGTTCGTTAACCGGGGTTCCACTGTACGATGATCCGCTCGGAAAATGCTATTCGTCTTGGACGCGTACATGTGCCCTGGGACGGCACAATGCTCCATCCAGAGTCAGTGTGCCATTGTTTACCAGCGAGTGAGTGCCACCCCCGCATTCATACCATACATTTTGTCATTATTCCATTGTTTTTAGTGCTTGCAACTGCTAAATAAGCCACCATGGGTCCAAAGAAAGCTCCTAGTGCCAGCCCTGTGGTAAGGAAAGTGAGGAATACGGTAGAAGTGAAGAAGGAGATAATAGCAAAATATGAAAGTGGAGTGCGTACAGCTGAGTTGGCCAGGCTGTATGGCAAAGCCTATTCAACCATCGCTACCATTGTGGCCAAGGGAAATAAAATCAAGGAAGCTAATGTTGCGAAAGGTACAAATATGATCACAAAACAGATATCGCAAGTACTGGAAGATGTTGAGACTTTGTTGTTGGTGTGGATCAACGAGAAACAATTAGCAGGAGATAGTGTTACGCAGCCGATAATATCTGAAAAAGCAAGGCAGTTGCATGATGATCTCGTCAAGAAAATGCCTGCAACGAGTGCTGAAGTGAACGAATTTAAAGCCAGCAAAGGCTGGTTTGACAGATTTAAGAAGCGTTGTGGCATACATAGTGTGATAAGGCATGGTGAGTCAGCCAGTTGTGACAAAAGTGCGGCTGAAAAATATGTTCAGGAATTCAAGCTGAAAAATATGTTCAGGAATTCAAGGGGTACATAAAAGCTGAACAATTCCAACCCCAACAAGTGTTCAATTGTGATGAAACAGGCCTGTTTTGGAAGAAAATGCCAAACAGGACCTTCATTACACAGGAGGAAAAGGCACTGCCAGGACACAAGCCTATGAAAGACAGGCTAACTCTTATGTTGCGTGCTAATGCTAGCAGGGATTTTAAGGGGACGGGGGGGGGGGAGACGTTCGTTTCGAGTGATAAAAAATATTGAAATCGAAAAATTATGGAAAAAAAAAATTCTTACTGAAAAATAGTGCATAATTCTGGCAACATGTTGATGTAATCAGCGTATTTTTATCATATTTCTAAGTATGTTTTTACTAAAAAGTATTTTTTTCGATCTTTTACTTGGGAAGAGGACGTGTTGGCAATTAGTCAGTTTTTTTTTTTACCCCCCAAAATTGCGATTTTTATGATTGTTTCACTTTAAATACACTGCATGGCAACTTCTGTGAGGAGTGTGGTGTGGGTGAGCAGCGCAGATGTCTCTCAGTGGCTTTACAGCCTCTGATAAGCATGGTGGGGTGCGCTGCTCTGGAACGTGGCGTTCAAATGCCTAAGAGTTGTACACAAGCATAATTACAGTGGACCCTCGCTATTCGAACACTCCAAAACTCGCCCTCATTCCAGAATGCTTTTCAAGTGCTGTTACCAAACGAATTTATTCCCATAAGGAATGATGTAAATTAGTTTAGTCCATTTCAGGAACCCAAAAACATACTTATAAAAGCACTTACAATAATAAACTTTCATAAAAGGGTGAGTTTTGGAGTGTTCGAATAGCGAGGGTCCACTGTATCAATATCTCAGGAATAAGTTATTGACATTATAAATCCTCTCATGCAAAGAGTATTTATCAGAGCATCATGATTCTTTCGTTGGTTATTGAGGAATGATGGTTCTACTGAATTACAGCAAGAGCTTGCAATATGTTTTACGGTTTGTTGTTACTGATTTTTTGTTTCCCAACCCAACCAAATTAAAAAAAAAAAAAAACACATATTTCAACATTTTTTATAATGCAATTTATTGACAGTAAGCTCACAGACTCTCTGTAATTAAAAAACCTAACTCTTTGTCTTGCATCTGATTTCTATTAGAACATTGTATGTCTTACTAATTTTGTAGGAGAGGATTTGCCCTAAGCCCTGTCAAATAGGGCACTAATATTTTTTTTTCCATACAACTGTAAGGCAAAACGTCACTAAAAACATAGCATCTAGGTTTCAAACGGTGCTTAATTCACTGACAAATTCCCATTGAAATTTTAGCAAAATAAAAAAAAATAAAAAAAACTCGCCCCTCCCTTAACCCTTTAACTGTCCACACATAGATCTACGTTCACTCGCGTACTGCTCCGAATATTTAAAAAAAAAAAAAAATTTTTTTTTAAATGAAGAGCACATTTTTATAAACAGGATAGGCTAAAAAAAAAAATTTAGGGCCAGTACTTACCGAGATATAAGCCCGCCAAGTTGGTGCTGGATGCTCACCTGACGGTAACATCAAGTCCTGCCGCTTGCAGAATTATTGCCGATATACTTTTTTTTCTAGTTTTTATTTTAATTTATATAATTTTTATGTTCTGATAATTACAATTTATAATAGTTCTTGTGATTTCATAGCCAATCTTTGTTCTAACACTAATACAGTGGTACCTCGAGTTACGATATTTTTTCGTTCGAGAATGCTGTTCAAGTGCCATTACCAAACGAATTTATCCCCATAAGGAATAATGTAAAATAGACTAGTCCTTTTACACCCCCAAAAATATACCTACAAAAGCATTTAAAAAAATAAACTTACATAAAAGGGCGATTTTGGGGACCATCGTAACTCGAGGTACCACTGTATTAGGTACTGAAATAGTACTCAAATAGTCACAATCACACCAACAGGTGAACAATTTCACCTTCCTTGGTCATTTACTATTGTCTATAAATATATACGAAGTATTTATAGGTCCCAGCAATGTTTTAGACATCCTGAAGTATATATGAAACTCCTTGAAGAATGGTGTTATGACAATTGTCAGATAACTACTGATAAGGCAGTGACATTGATGAATGAATGTGTGCAGGGAACCCTCGCTTTGTTTTCACTGTCTGTATCTGTCTATCTATCTGTCTGTTTGTCTGTCTGTCTGTCTGTCTATGTGTCTGTCTATCTGTCTGTCTATGTGTCTGTCTGTCTGTCTGTCTAGCTCTGCTTATCTGTCTTTCTGTCTGCCTGAGTATGTGTGCCTGGAGTATAATATGAAACTCCTTGAAGAATGGTGTTATGACAAGTGTCAGATAACACTGACAGTCCATTGACATTGATGAATGTGAGCAGGGAACCCTCGCTTTGTTTTCACTGTCTGTATCTGTCTATCTATCTGTCTGTATCTGTCTATCTCTGTATGTCTGTCTGTCTGTCTATCTGTCTAGCTCTGCTTATCTGTCTTTCTGTCTGCCTGTGTGTGTCTTTCCGTCTGCTTGTCTCAGTCTCAGAGTGCGGCTCGTAAGCGAACAGGTATTATACACGATGCAGAAGTGACATGACAAAGCGTATTACTTGCCAGTCATACTTATTATGTTTTATATCTACAAGCATTGTATAGCACTCTGCCTGGAATTTTTGGGTTATCCTAGGTAATTTACACTATATATAATAACTGTACTTATGTGTACATGTGAGAGAGAGAGAGATATTACAGATATATATAGATAGACAGAGATATAGGACAGATAGATATAGACAGATAGACAGATATATAGACAGATATAGACATAGATATAGACAGCCAGCCTGCCCAATACATAACAACATAAAAAAGAAGGAACACTGCAGCAGGCCTACTGGCCCATGCAAGGCAAGTCCATGTCACCCCCTGGCTTAGACCAATGACCCACCTAGTCAGGTCACATCCTCTGAAGGAAGGAGCATGGCATCAGACCTAGTAGCACAAGCTAGTCAGGTCCAACTCACACCCACCCACAGCCACTCATGTATTTATCTAACCTATTATTACTTTCCTCTTATAAGGGGAGTGTTAATGCGACATGACATCAGTGAATCCCTAGTGTTTGCCACACTATTTGCTCTAGCTGGAGCTAAATTGAACTGGTGCTCCCACAAGGTACTAAGTGGTCCAGGATTTTTTTTAATACTGCGCACACTGAGGGTGCAGACCCATTCTCTCATGTCTAGGGGACTCAGGCCTCTCGCACTAAATTTGAAGGAATGAAAAATAAAACGTAGATCTACGTTCGGAGCAGTACGCGTACAAACGTATATCTACGTTTGGACAGTTAAAGGGTTAAAGTGAAGCCTATATTGGTGTATCACTCTGAAAATCCCCAAGCATTTAAGAGATGCAGTGTCGCCAAGGCTAATTTGTGTGTGATGTGGAAGTCGAACAGTAAGGCATGGGTCACGAGGGAAATTTTCTTTGATTGGTTCCATGAAGTGTTTGGCCCCAGTGTGAAGAAATATCTCGAGGAAAATAATTTGCCACTTAAGTGCCTCCTGATAATGGACAATGCTCCTTGTCATCCTCCAGACTTGGAAGAGCAAATTGTGCAGGACTTTAAGTTCTTCAAAGTGAAGTTCTTGCCCCCTAATACCACTCCTCTCCTCCAGCCCATGGACCAGCAGGTCATTTCAAACTTTAAAAAACTCTACACCAAAGCAATGTTTCAAAAGTGCTTTGAAGTGACCACAGACATTAATATGACCCTAAAAGAGTTTTGGAAAGATCGTTTCAATATCCTGCATTGTGTAAACCTTATAGGTAAGGCTTGGGAGGGAGTGACTACCAGGACTTTGAACTCTGCCTGGAGAAAATTGTGGCCAGACTGTGTCCCAGAGAGGGATTTTGAAGGTTTTAGGGATGAGCCTCAGAACCCTGAGCCTGAGCCTATTGTGGAAGACATTGTGGCACTGGGCAAGTCCATGGGGTTGGATGTTAGTACCGAGGATGTGGAAGAGTTGGTGGAGGAGGACAATGAAGAGATAACCACTGAAGATCTGCAAGAGCTTCAACAGCAACAACAGACCACAGTTCAGGAAAATGGTTCAGAGGAGGAGGAGGAACAGAGATGGAGGAAGGTGCCTTCTTCAATGATTAAGGAGATTTGTGGAATGTGGAGCAGGGTGCAAGACTTTATGGATGAATATTACCCTAACAAAGCTGTTGCAGGCCGTGCTGGCAACATGTACAATGACAATGTGGTGTCCCATTTCATGGAAGTTTTAAAGAAACGCCAGACACAGAGCTCCCTGGACAGATTTTTTGTGAGAGTTCCAGTGACTCTCAAGCTGGTCCTAGTGGCATTAAAAGAAAAAGGCCAGTAACCCCAGAAAAGAACTTGGTACATGCAGTGTTAATGGAAGGGGATTCCCCTTCCAAACACTAGCAACTCCTCCATCCTCCCCCCTCCTCCCATCTTCCACACATCAACAACTCTTCAATAAAGGTAAGTGACATGTTATTGTAGTACAGTATTAAATTATGTATATTTCTCATTGTTTTCTGTGTAATGTAATGTCTATATGCTGTACAAAAAGAATTTATTTTAATACTTTTGGGTGTCTGGAACGGATTTATTTTATTTCCATTATTTCTTATGGGGAAAATAGATTCGGATTACATTATTTTCTGTTTACGATAAGCCCTCTGGAACGGATTAATATCGTAATCCTGGGGGTCCACTGTATACAAAAATACGAGTGATGTGAGACTTGCGGAGCTTGCCAGGATGTGTGGCAAAAGCAACTCAACAATCGCTTCTATGAGTAGAGGCAGTGGTTGAGGCAGTAGTTGAGGCAGTGGTAGAGGCAGTGGTTGAGGCAGTGGTTGAGGCAGTGGTTGAGGCAGTGGTTGAGGCAGTGGTTGAGGCAGTGGTTGAGGCAGTGGTTGAGGCAGTGGTAGAGGCAGTGGTTGAGGCAGTGGTTGAGGCAGTGGTTGAGGCAGTGGTTGAGGCAGTGGTAGAGGCAGTGGTTGAGGCAGTCTTAATGTAGAATGAGAGGTGAGTAAACAAGATTAAATGAATAAACGAAAGAGAATGAGAGTGTAGAAGGTTCGCGAGTTTTGTAAACAAACCAGTTGTTGTTGTTGCTGTTGCTGTTACCAAGCTGGACACGAATGGATTATGTTCACGCCGTCAAGCCGACTGGAAAAACATCTCACATTTATGTTAATTTATATGTTTATATGTTATGTAGCATGTTTATTATATTATTTTTAAAAAAATATCATAAATGGATTAAGCAAAATGTCTATAGTATTAACATTTTATGTGCCTCAGAGTGATTATTATTGTGTTATTATTATTGTTATTAAAATGGCATCTTCAAGACTAATAACACACGCTTAGTGATTTTAAAATGTTCCTGCACGCCAGCACAGGTGCAAGTTGTGGAGTTTAAAGCAGTTAAGTTCAGTGACAAAGTGTAGCATTAAGAGTGTAGCGATTAAGCGATGGAAAAAGGACGAAACAAAATAAACTCCTGACAGCGTAAGCCGCTCTGCCTATTTTCTACAACGTATGTAAATGGTGTACAGTCAACCCCCGGTTCTAGTCGGTAATCAGTTCCAGAGAGCCCGTCGACCACCGATTTGGTCGAACTCCGATTCTATTTTCCCCATAAGAAATAATGGAAATAAAATTAATCCGTTTCAGACATCCAAAAGTATTAAAATAAAATATATTTTTTTAACTTTTTGACATTAAATTATACACAATTTTATGAAAAATTAAGAAATAATAGTACAATAACATGTCACTTACATTTATTGAAGAGTTGTTGATGTGTGGAAACGGGAGGAGAGGAGAAGATGGAGTAGTATGCTAGTGTTTGGACGGGGAATCCCCTTCCATTAACACTGCAGGTGGCAAGTTCTTTTCTGGGGTTACTGGCCTTTTTCTTTGAATGCTACACTCCCTGCATGAATGCTTCACTCCCTGCATGAATGCTACACTCCCTGCATGAATGCTATACTCCCTGCATGAATGTTACACTCCCTGCATGAATGCTACACTCCCTGCATGAATGCTACACTCCCTGCATGAATGCTACACTCCCTGCATGAATGTTACACTCCCTGCATGAATGTTACACTCCCTGCATGAATGCTACACTCCCTGCATGAATGCTACACTCCCTGCATGAATGCTACACTCCCTGCATGAATGCTACACTCCCTGCATGAATGCTACACTCCCTGCATGAATGCTACTCTCCCTGCATGAATGCTACACTCCCTGCATGAATGCTACATTCCCTGCATGAATGCTACACTCCCTGTATCCCTGCTTCACTCCCTGCAACACTCTTTACCACAGGCTTAGCACTAGGAGCTTTCTTGGGGCCCATGGTGGCTTATTTAGCAGTTGAAAGCACTAAAAACAGTGGAATAATGACAATATACTGGTATGAATGTGTGGATGGTGGTCGCTCTCGCTTGTAAACAATAGCACTGACACTCTGTGGAGTGTCCGGCCCAGCTGGGACACGCGTATGCGTCTGGGACGAATAGCCAACTCGTCCAACTCCGAGCAGATCGGCTAATACCGAGCCAAAATTCTCATAAAAAAAACTGTCGAACACTGATTTGGACAACCTCCGATGCCGTCGAGCACCGGGGGTTGACTGTACATACACTTGTTCATTTGTACATTATGGTTTTCTTATGAAAGAAGTGATCTAATGCAGTTAGCATTACAAACTCCATTTTCTCTTATACTAACACGTCTAAAGGAAAGAATTGGAAGATGTTTTCATAGCTGGAGCAAGATTGCTTGCCACCACCGTCCTCCCCCGCCACAACATTCGTAATGACATACAGTGGACCCCCGGTGTTCGTAGTCATCGGAGTTCGTAATATTCGGTGTTCATAAAGTTATTTTGTAAAAATATTGGTTCGGTAATCGTAATTCCGCTCAGCAATCGTAATTCATCTCAGACGCGTACGCCCGGCCCGAGTGGCCCAACACACCATTCAGAGTCAGTGTGCCATTGTTTACAAGCGAGTGACGGTCAACCCACACATTCATATGATACATTTCGTCATTATTTCATTCTTTTTAGTGCTTGCAACTGCTAAATAAGCCACCATGGGCCCAAAGAAAGCTCCTAGTGCCAGCCCTTTAGTAAAGAGCTAAGAGGGGAGAATGTGTCTTCTTAAGTAAGTCAGTGATTCTACGATATGTTATGATACTAAAGCAGCAGGAGTTGATAAAGGCTATAGTGCCAGCCAGCAATAAAGTGTAGCATTAACAGTGTAGCAAGTAAGTTAAGCGATTAAGCAATAGAAAAATGACGACATGAAACTTAACTCCTCCAATGTTGTTGGAGTTATATAGGGCGACTGACAACACTGCTGTGTCTGGCGGCCATGACTATGTAAGGCTTATGTTTCAGTGGCCCTTATACACCCAACAACCCACAACACCACTCCTCACATTCGTAATGATATTTTATTCATTCTAGAGTATATGTCATGCTTCTATGTTATTAATATTGTTTATTATGTTATATTAAATGAATTGTGATAGATAAATAAGCTGTAGAGTTTATATTAGTGTCATATTGAAGGACTATCTTGTCCTGTCCCCAAACACACCCCTGTCGCCGGCACAATTTCAAACATACGCCAGAAACAGAACTCTCTGAAACATTTTTTTGAGCAACAGGGGTCCAGTGACTCTCAAACTGGTCCTAGTGGCATTAAAAAACAAAGAAGGGAAGTAACCCAGGAAAAGGACTTTGTACCTGAAGTCTTTATGGATGGGGATTCCCCTTCCAAACAATAGCAACTCTTCCATTCTCTCCCCTCCTCCCGTCTTCCACACATCAACAACTCTTCAATAAAGGTAAGTGTCATGTTATTATTGTTTTATTCTTCATGTCTCATTGTTTTCTGCTTAATTTAATGTATGTATATTTAATGTACAAAAATATTTTATTTTTACTTTTGGGTGTCTGAAACGGATTAATTTAATTTCTATTATTTCTTATGGGAAAAATAGATTCGGATTTCGTAATATTCAGTGTTAGTAACTCCCTCTGGAATGGATTAATTACGAAAACCGGGGGTCCACTGTACATATTTTATTCATTCTATAGTGTATATAAGGTTTTTATGTTTTTTATATTATTTATTATGTCATATTAGATGAATTGTGATAGATAAATAAGCTGTCGAGTTGATAATAGCGTCATAGAGAAGTACTATTTTGTCATGCCTTCTGACAGCAGGAACGACTTAATTGGATTTACATTATTTCTTATGGGAAATATTGCTTCGAGTTTCGAATGTTTCGACTTGATAAAAAGCCACTGTGTGAGTTAAATGTCACAAATAAAGGATTGAATTACAGTAGAACCCCGAGTAACGGTCTGTCCGAATAAGAGTTTCTTCGTGTAAAGGTTACTTTTTACGGTCAATATTTTTCTCGTGTAGCGGTCCGTACCAGACCTGTCCGCCTGCCTGCGCTTGTGCACCTCGCCACGCAGGACGCCAGTCTAGCGTTGTTTACACTTGAGTGAACAATATCCAGCGCACTCTTTCAAACATTCACAATACATTTGTTGTGTTTATTGGTGGTTTAGTGACTGTCACTGTGAAATAAGTCACCATGGGTCCAAAGGAGCTTCCTAGTGGCACCCCTGTGGTAATGAGAGTGAGGAACACCATCGAGCTCAAGAAAGAGATTGTTGAAAAATATGAGTGGCGTACGTGTGAGTGAGCTTGCCAGGATGTACGGAAAAAACCAATCTACTATCACAACTATCCTGACAAAGAGAAAAGAAATCAAGGACGCTAATGTTGCAAAAGGGGTTGATATGTTAACGAAAAATAGATCGAAAGCAGCGGATGAGGTTGAGAAGTTGTTGGGGGTGTGGATCAATGAAAAACAGATAGCGGGTGATAGTATTTCCACGGCGATAATTTGTAAAAAGGCAAGGCAGTTGTACGCAGATCTTGTCAAGACAATGCCTGCAACCAGTGCTGAGGAGAGTGATTTTAAAGCCAGCAGAGGTTGGTTTGAGAGGTTTAAGAAACGTAGTGGCATACACAGTGTTGTGAGGCATGGTGAGGCAGCCAGCTCAGACAAACGTGCAGCTGAAAAGTTTGAGAGTGAATTTAAGGGGTATGTAGAGGTTGAAGAATTCCTCCCCCAACAAGTGTTTAATTGTGATGAAACAGGCCTCTTTTGGAAGAAAATGCCAAAGAGGACCTTCATTACTCAGGAGGAAAAGGCACTGCCAGGACACAAGCCTATGAAAGACAGGCTAACTCTCATGTTGTGGTCTAATGCCAGTGGTGATTGTAAAGTGAAGCCTTTACTGGTGTATCACACAGAAAATACCAGAGCCTTCAAGAAACACAATGTTAACCGGAATAATTTGTGTGTGCATTGGAAGGCTAACACCAAGGCATGGGTCAATAAGGCCATTTTCGTGGAATGGTTGACTGGAGTGTTTGGCCCTAGTGTGAAGAAATATCTCCTGGAAAAGAAATTGGGACTCAAGTGCCTCCTGGTACTGGACAATGCTCCTGCTCATCCTCACTGCTTGGAAGACTATTTGTCTGATGAGTTCAGTTTCATCACAGTGAAGTTCTTGCCTCCTAACACCACTCCTCTCATCCAGCCCATGGACCAGCAGGTCATTGCAAACTTCAAGAAACTGTACACCAAAGCAATGTTTCAAAGGTGCTTTGACATAACCTCAGTCTCTGAATTGACCCTAAGAGAGTTCTAGAAAGATCACTTCAATATCATCCATTGCATAGGCCTTATAGGTAAGGCTTGGGAGGAAGTGACTTCCAGGACTTTGAACTCTGCTTGGAGACCACTGTGGCCAGATTGTGTTGAAAAGAGGGATTTTGAAGGATTTGAGGCTGAACCTTTGCCTGTTGTGGAAGATATTGTGGCATTGGGGAACAGCCTGGGGTTGGAGTTGAGTGGTGAGGATGTGGAAGAGTTGGTGGAGGAGCACAGGGTAGAGCTAACAACTGAAGAGCTGCAACAGCTGGAACTGGAACAGCATCAGACCAGAGTTGAGGTTATTGATTCACAGGAGGAGGAAGAGAGTGTGAAGGACGTGCCTTCTTCACGGATTAAGGAAATTTGTTCCAAGTGGAACGATGTGCAAAGTTTTGTTGAACAATTTCACCCTGAGCAAGATGAAATGAGCCATCTGTGCAACCAGTTCAGTGACAGAGCCATGTTGCACTTCAGGAAAATGTTAAACAGGCGCCAGAAACAGAGGTCTGTGGACAGTTATTTTCTGCGACAGGGTTCTAGTGACTCTCAAGCTGGTCCTAGTGGGATTAAAAGACAAAGAAGGGAAGCTAAGGGGTATGTCATACGAGGAGAGGTTAAGGGAAATCGACCTGACGACACTTGAGGACAGGAGAGATAGGGGGGGGGGACATGATAACAACATACAAGATACTGAGAGGAATTGATAAAGTGGACAGAGACAGAATGTTCCAGAGATGCAAAACAGCAACAAGGGGACACAGTTGGAAGTTGAAGGCTCAGATGAATCACAGATATGTTAGGAAGTATTTCTTCAGTCACAGAGTGGTCGGGAAGTGGAATAGTTTAGGAAGTGATGTAGTGGAGGCAGGCTCCATACATAGCTTTAAGAAGAGGTATGATAAAGCTCATGGCGCAGAGAGAGTGATCGAGTAGCGGCCAGTGAAGAGGCGGGGCCAGGAGCTATGAATCGACCCCTGCAACCACAACTGAGTACACACACACACACACACACACCACACGCACACACCACACGCACACACCACACGCACACACCACACGCACACACCACACGCACACACCACACACACACACACCTACACACACCTACACACACCACACACACACCACACACACCTCACACACACCTACACACACCTACACACACACACACCTACACACACACACCTACACACAAACACCTACACACACACACCTACACACACACACACACACCTAAACACACCTACACACACCTACACACACACCTACACACACACACCTACACACACACAGTCACATCAGAAGGAAGAAAACAGTTAAAGACCAGGTGATAAGGCTGAGGAGAGAAGATGGGGAACTCACAAGCAATGATCAAGAGGTATGTGAGGAGCTCAACTTGAGGTTTAAGGAAGTATTCACAGTGGAGGAAGGAAGGCAGCTGGGTAGACAGGATGGGGTGCGTCACCAACAAGGGATGTATCAAGTGCTAGAGGGCATACACACAACTGAGGAGGAGGTGAAGCAGTTACTCAGTGACCTTGATACCTCAAAGGCGATGGGGCAAGACAATATCTCCCCGTGGGTTCTTCGGGAAGGAGCTGAGGTACTGAGTGTGCCACTTACCATAATATTCAACACATCCCTTGAAAATGGGCAGATACCTGAGGTATGGAAGAAGGCCAATGTAGTCCCATCTTTAAAAAAGGAGACAGAAAAGAGGCACTAAACTATAGACCGGTGTCACTTACATGTATAGTGTGCAAAGTCCTGGAGAAAATCATCAGGAAAAGAATGGTGGAGCACCTCAAGCTGAACAGGATAATAAACACCAGACAGCACGGATTCCGGGAAGGCAAATCCTGTGTAACAAACCTCCTAGAGTTCTATGATAAAGTAACAGAGGTAAGGCAAGAGAGAGAAGGGTGGGTTGATTGCATTTTCCTGGACTGCAGGAAGGCCTTCGACACAGTTCCTCACATGAGATTAGTAAAGAAGTTGGAAGAACAAGCATGTATAACAGGAAGGGCACTGGAATGGATCAGGGAATACCTCACAGGGAGGCAACAACGGGTCATGGTGCGTGATGAGGTATCACAGTGGGCGCCTGTGATGAGCGGTGTACCACAGGGGTCAGTCCTAGGACCAGTGTTATTCTTGGTATATGTAAACGACATGACGGATGGGATAGACTCAGAAGTGTCTCTGTTCGCAGATGATGTGAAATTAATGAGGAGAATCACATTGGAAGAGGACCAAGCAGGACTTCAAACAGACCTGGACAAGCATGACATCTGGTCTAGCAACTGGCTTCTCGAATTCAATCCCACCAAATGCAAAGTCATGAAGATCGGAGAAGGGCAAAGAAGACCGCTGACAGAGTACAGGCTAGGTGGACAAGGGCTACAAACCTCGGCAAAGGAGAAAGACCTTGGGGTGAGTATAACGCCAAGACGTCTCCAGAGGCACACATCAACCAGATAACTGCGGCAGCATATGGGCGACTGGCAAACCTAAGATTAGCGTCCGTACCTAAACAAGGAATCGTTCAAGACACTGTACACCGTGTACGTCAGGCCCATACTAGAATATGCAGCACCAGTCTGGAACCCACACCTGGTCAAGCACGTAAAGAAACTAGAGAAAGTGCAAAGGTTTGCGACAAGGCTAGTTCCACAACTCAGGGTCTGT
>WNWK01019602.1:0-37437 GCA_009830355.1 Cherax destructor
ATATATGTGAACAGTATTTAGATAAAGGTAGAGAAGTTTTATTGCATTTATGGATTTAGAAAAGGCATATGATAGAGTGGATAGGGGAGCAATGTGGCAAATGTTGCAAGTGTATGGAATAGGTAGTAAGTTACTGAAGGCTGTAAAGAGTTTTTATGAGGATAGTGAGGCTCAGGTTAGGGTGTGTAGGAGAGGGGGAGATTATTTCCCGGTAAAAGTAGGTCTTAGACAGGGTTGTGTAATGTCACCATGGTTGTTTAATATATTTATAGATGGGGTTGTAAAAGAGTAAATGCTAGGGTGTTGGGGAGAGGGTGGGATTAAATTATGAGAATTAAATGCAAATGGGAGTTGACACAGTTACTTTTTGCTGATGATACTGTGCTTATGGGAGATTCTAAAGAAAAGTTGCAAAGGTTAGTGGACGAGTTTGGGAGAGTGTGTAAAGGTAGAAAGTTAAAAGTGAACATAGATAAGAGTAAGGTGATGAGGGTATCAAACGATTTAAATAAAGAAAAATTGGATATCACATTGGAGAGAGGGATTATGGAAGAAGTAAATGTTTTCAGATATTTGGGAGTTGATGTGTCACGGATGGGTTTATGAAGGATGAGGTTAACCATAGAATTGATGAAGGAAAAAGGTGAGTGGTGCATTGAGGTATCTGTGGAGACAAAAACGTTATCCATGGAGGCAAAGAAGGAATGTACGAAAGTATAGTGGTACCAACACTCTTATATGGGTGTGAAGCATGGGTTGCAAATGCTGCAGCGAGGAGGAGGCTGGAGGCAGTGGAGATGTCCTGTCTAAGGGCAATGTGTGGTGTAAATATTATGCAGAAAATTGAATGTGGAAATTAGGAGAAGGTGTGGAGTTACTAAAAGTATTTGTCAGAGGGCTGAAGAGGGGTTGTTGAGGTGGTTTGGTCATTTAGAGAGAATGGATCAAAGTAGAATGACTGGAGAGCGTATAAATCTGTAGGGAAGGAAGGCGGGGTAGGGTCGTCCTAGAAAAGGTTGGAGGGAAGGGGTAAAGGAGGTTTTGTGGGCGAGGGCTTGGACTTCCAGAGGGCATGTGTGAGCGTGTTAGATAGGAGTGAATGGAGACGAATGGTTTTGGGACATGACGATCTGTTGGAGTGTGAGCAGGGTAACATTGTGTGAAGGGATTCAGGAAACCAGTTAATTGATTTAGTTGGACTTGAGTCCTGAAATGGGAAGTACAATGCCTGCACTTTAAAGGAGGGGTCTGGGATAGTGACAGCTGGGAGGGACTTATTCTCAGCTGTCGATCTGAGCTCCTCTGCAAAGACAGTGATTGTGTATGAGTGTGGTGAAAGTGTTGAATGATGGTGGAAGTTTTTTCTTTTGGGGATTTTCTTCTTTTGGGTCACCCTGCCTCGGTGGGAGACGGCCGACTTGTTGAAAAAAAAAAAAAAAAAAAAACATGCATGTGTAGTGTGACCTAACTGTAAGTAGACGTAGTAAGATATACCTGAAATCTTGCATGTTTTCTTTCTTTCTTTCAACACGTCAGCTGTTTCCCACTGAAGCGGGGTGGCCCAAAAGGAAAAACAAAAGTTTCTCCTTTTACATTTAGTAATATACATGTATACAGGAGAAGGGGTTACTAGCCCCTTGCTCCCGGCATTTTAGTCGCCTCTTTACGACATGCATGGCTTACGGAGGAAGAATTCTGTTCCACTTTCCCATGGAGATAAGAGGAAATAAGAACAAGAACTAGTAAGAAAATAGAAGAAAACCCAGAGGGGTGTGTATATATATGCTTGTACATGAATGTGTACTGTGACCTAAGTGTAAGTAGAAGTAACAAGACATACCTGAAATCTTGCATGTTTATGAGACAAAAAAGACACCAGCTATCCTACCATCATGTAAAACAATTACAAGCTTTCATTTTACACTCACTTGGCAGGACGGTAGTACCTCCCTGGGTGGTTGCTGTCTACCAGCCTACTACCACATTTCAAATTATACCCAAAAATTTGTATATACGACTCATGATTCGCTATTACAGCATCCACGCGCCACTCTCTCTATTCATTTACATCCTCTGTGAGCTCTGCATCTCTTGATTATGTCTGGAAACTTTCCAAAGTTTCATTTTAAAGTTATTCCATATTTTATATATACTCTTTTTGTGTTACAATGACATCTAAGGGTAGTTGTGATAAAAAGAGAAGTCGTAAGGTTCTTACTTTAAGTGCAAAGTTAGAAATGATTAAACTCGGTATGTCTCTGGCTGAGATAGTACTGATAATTGTACTTATGTGTACCTGTCACTAAATAATCCTTATGGGTTTAGTGCTTAGTTATGACTATAATAATAATAATGTACTTAAACTTACACACACTGCTGGCATCCAGGAATATTAAAATCACTATTTAGCATCGTTACAAAGTAAGAGTAGCTAGGCCAGGCAAGGGAGTAGCTTAGGGTCTCGCTAGTGTTAATGCAATAACATAAGAAGCATAATAAAAATAATTGCTCTGTGGTGTATATTACATTATTATATGTTGCTGTGAGCCAGGATGTATTGCTGTACTGCATTAATGTGAAGAAAATTTGTTTGGGGTCACTAGTCACTCCCAGTTGGATGTCCAGTACCTGTTCAACTGCCAGATTGATATGTGTCTATTAGGTATCCACCCAAAATACTGTTTACAGAATTTGTGCACTCTGCATCTCTGTATTCTGGCAATTTTTTACATTCATTTTACTTTCATATTTTTTTTTAGACCTAGCTTTATTGCACACTTAACCCTTTCGGGGTTTTGGTCGTACTAGTACGGCTTACGCCCTGGGGTTATTGACGTACTAGTATGCCTAAATTCTAGCACCCTCAAATCGAGCAGAAACAGGCTGTTAGGCCTAGATGTGATAGAATGGGTCTGTGCGGTCAGTGTGCGCAGTATAAAAAAATTCCTGCACCACACAGTGCATAATGAGGAAAAAAAAACTCTGACCGTGTTTTTGGTTTAAAACAGTGACTTTGCAGTCTATTTTCGTATGGTATTTATGCTTGTATTCTCGTTTTCTTAGTCTCATTTTATAGAATAGATGATATATTACAGAAATAGAGATAATTTTGACTGGTTTCATGATGACAAGTACAGTGGACCCCCGAGTTTCGTAAAAACTTCACTCCTGAAGTCTGCTCAAGTGCCATTACCGAACGAATTTACTCCCTTAAGGAAAAATTTCACGTAGGTTAGTCTATTTCAGACCCCCAAAAATACACTTCCACAAGAACTTACAAAACTATACTTACATAATTGCACGATTTCCGGGGTATTCGTTAACCGAGGGTCCGCTGTACCTTGAAACTGAGCGCAAAGTAGCAAAAATGTTCGATTTTGGCCGATGTTCAAGAGTAAACAAATCACACCATGCGTCCAATACACATCAACTGGAGAGTCTAATATTCTTGCACAAGTGCGCTGATATTATTTATACCATTTTTACAATGATGCAGTTGTATACATAACAGTAAATCTTCTATTATTTGTGAGAATAAAAATTCAAAATGGAAAGCAAAAGTAATGTAAGAGGGGCCTGGAGACGTGACTAATGAACAGAGAACATGTTATTTTAGTGCCAGGAATGTCTGCCTTGTTTATTATGGACCCTATTTTGAAATTAGCATCGTTTGAAATTTGTGTGAAATTGGCCAAATTGCCTTTTTCTGACCACTATTTTGGGTAGTTAAAATTGGTAAATAGGCGGTTTCTTGTACTCAATCGATAGAAGAAATGGAGTTCTAGCAAAATAGCTATAATTTTAGTAGACTGAAACATTGGAATTTGCCAAAAATAGGGCTCAAAGTGGGCGAAATCGCCGATGCGTAAATGTCATGGATACCGCTAACTTCGTGAAAGCATAATTCCATTAGTTTTCGATCAAATTTCATAATTTTTGTGGCGTTATGATCGAAAAAAGATTCTCTTATCATTTCATAAGAAAAAATAATTTTTTCCTTGGACCCCCAAAGGGTTAATATATGCTGACTACATGACCGTTTTGGGTTTAGCGTTTAGTTATGATTATAATAACAATATATGCTGAAGATAAATTTGAAGCTAGTAGAGGCTGGTTTCAAAGGTTTAGGGAAAGAAGCCAACTTCACAGCATCAAAGTGCAGGGTGAAGGAGCTAGCACCGACACTATGTAGCTGCAGAAAATTATCAACATGAGCTAGCTGGGGTAATCAAATGTGGTGGATATACCAAGCAACAGATTTTTAATGTGGATGAAACTGTATTATTTTGGAAGAAGATGCTCTCTAAGACAGAGAGGAGAAGTCAATGCCTGCCTTCAAATCTGTGAAAGACAAACAAAAAAATTTTCTTTCTTTCTGTGGTATAAAAAATGTAGTTTTACATGTATTAACCCTTAAACTGTCCAAACGTAGATATACGTTCGCGTGCGTACTGCCCCGAACGTAGATCTACGTTTTTTTTCAAATGCTTTTAACCTTGCCACGATAAGCCTGAGTTGCCTAGAGATTAGAGAATGGGTCTGTGCACTCATTGTGTGCAGTATTATAACATGTGGGAATGACAAACAAAATGCACTCTTCATTTTAAAGAAAAAGAACAATTTATTTTTTTCTCAAAATATTCGGTCAGCTACGCACGTGAACGTATATCTACATTTGGACAGTTTAAGGGTTAAAATATTGTTAAGCACAGATAATTAAGAGAGGCTAACATTTTTGCTAGAGGGCTAATGCTACTCACCACTCACTATAAGCTAAAAATGAAAATATTTTAAGGGAAGTAGTGGGTTTATTGTATGTGCATTTTACTTTTTTATTGTTTTTAGGCCTAGTTCTATTGTTCACATAATATGTGACAGTGTAAACATGTTATCAGGCATTTATATGCATTTAAAAGTGAAAAAAAGGTGAATAACTTTATGGCGATTTTCACTTTACGGTGATAACCTGGAACCTATCCCACTGTATAATTGGGGCCCTCCTGTATTTTTTTTTTTAAGCCGGCCATATCCAACTGAGGCATTAATATCATTTACTAACTGATCTTCTAATGATGTGTTTTCTGAGCTCTTGATATTTTTACTTTCTATTCATAACAGTGAAATTGGACAGTATGTTGGAAAATTGATGGAATTAGCATGGCAAGAAAGAGAACAAAAGATGCAAGAACGACAAGCACTTTGGGCTCGGCTGGACCACACAGAAAAGGAACTCCACGATGTCACCACACAAATGAAAGAAAAGATATGCTCCATTGTTGAAGATGTTGAACGAAGAGTAAGTGTAACAAGGCTGTTTTTAGTAAATGACAGTGTATTACTGTTTTATCATAAATACTGTATGTATTTAAAATTGGGAATATCATTTCTAATCATATGTAGGCCACTTGACTTAATTTGAAGGAAATAATTTAAGTGAAAAATGTGTGTGTGGGGAGAGGGGTCTTGACATGCTAAAAAATTGCTATACTGTCACATGCCTGAATACCCAAGAGAAATTGGTAAAAAATAAATTGTATATTTTTTACTTTGCTTAATTTTTTGAGAGAAAGAGAGAAATGTTTTAAATATATTCAGGAAATTTTTTAATTTTGTCGCAGGTGTCTAATGCTCTGAATGAAGAAATTCGTCGACTGTCGGTACTAGTGGATGAGTTCAATGAACCATTCCATCCAGATCCCCTAGTGTTGAATGTATTTAAGAAGACACTCCATGCCCATGTAGAGTCAGGGTTGGGGTCCAACCTGCGTGCAAGACTATCTTCAGCTTTGGCTCTCAACATAGAAAGCAGTCAAGCAGAAATGACAAGTTAGTGATGATTTACATTTTTATTTAATTTATTATATAATTCTTTGTCGGTGGGATATGGCCGATTTGTTGAAAGAAGAATAATTCTTTGTACATACAGTAAACCCTCTCATAATATGTGTTATGTTCATAAAAATTTGCCCATTTTGAACATTGAAGAATATGTGGATTAAAAATGGTTATTGTGCATTCGAGATTCATCCAGATTTGCTGATTATTTTTTCCTCTTGTCTTTTGATATACCTTTGATAAGTTTTGAGAGTTTTTGTACTCCCAGAGCCCAGGTAAAAAAAAAATGCTACATATGAATCCAACTTTTATCTGAAATTTTGTTAGTCGTTACTCGAGGCATTTGATCAGGGGGCAATGTCCCTTGATCAAATGTAGGTTATTGGGAGAGCTTGGGGTAGCTAGATAGTTGGAGAGGAAGGGGGTGTTAGGAAAGGTCTTGTGTTTGCAGAGAAAGCACACTGGTTTTACTTACGTTGTTTATTACAGAAGTTGTATAATACAGGAGGGCCTCGCTTTATGGCGATTCGCTAATACGGACATTTCAAATGCTTTTGTAAGTGTATATTTGGGGGTCTAAAAGGACTAGTCTAATTTACATTATTTCTTATGGGAACAAATTCGTTTGGTAAAGCACTTGAACAGCATTCTGGAACGAATAAATCACGAACACCGGGGGTCCACTTATAATAAAAAATTCATTCATACAGCTCCCTGATTTGCTGTTATGGCATCCACATGCCACTGCTTGTTTACATCCTCCATGAGCTCTGCTTCTGTTGATTATGTCCGGAAACTTTCCAAAATTTCAAGTGTTTTGAAGTTATTATAGTGAATTTTATACATATATATATTTTTTTTTTTTTTTTTTTTCTCAACAAGTCGGCCGTCTCCCACCGAGGCAGGGTGACCCAAAAAGAAAGAAAATCCCCAAAAAGAAAAAACTTTCATCATCATTCAACACTTTCACCACACTCATACATAATCACTGTCTTTGCAGAGGAGCTCAGATACGACAGCTGAGAAAAGTCCCTCCCAGCTGTCACTATCTCAGACCCCTCCTTTAAAGTGCAGGCATTGTACTTCCCATTTCCAGGACTCAAGTCCAACTAAATCAATTAACTGGTTTCCCTGAATCCCTTCACACAATGTTACCCTGCTCACACTCCAACAGATCGTCATGTCCCAAAAACCATTCGTCTCCATTCACTCCTATCTAACACGCTCACACATGCCCTCTGGAAGTCCAAGCCCTCGCCCACAAAACCTCCTTTACCCCTTCCCTCCAACCTTTTCTAGGACGACCCCTACCCCGCCTTCCTTCCCCTACAGATTTATACGCTCTCCAAGTCATTCTACTTTGATCCATTCTCTCTAAATGACCAAACCACCTCAACAACCCCTCTTCAGCCCTCTGACAAATACTTTTAGTAACTCCACACCTTCTCCTAATTTCCACATTCCGAATTTTCTGCATAATATTTACCCCACACATTGCCCTTAGACAGGACATCTCCACTGCCTCCAGCCTCCTCCTCGCTGCAGCATTTGCAACCCATGCTTCACACCCATATAAGAGTGTTGGTACCACTATACTTTCGTACATTCCCTTCTTTGCCTCCATGGATAACATTTTTGTCTCCACAGATACCTCAATGCACCACTCACCTTTTTCCTTCATCAATTCTATGGTTAACCTCATCCTTCATAAACCCATCCGCTGACACATCAACTCCCAAATATCTGAAAATATTTACTTCTTCCATAATCCCTCTCCCCAATGTGATATCCAATTTTTCTTTATTTAAATCGTTTGATACCCTCATCACCTTACTCTTATCTATGTTCACTTTTAACTTTCTACCTTTACACACTCTCCCAAACTCGTCCACTAACCTTTGCAACTTTTCTTTAGAATCTCCCATAAGCACAGTATCATCAGCAAAACGTAACTGTGTCAACTCCCATTTTGCATTTAATTCTCCATAATTTAATCCCACCCTCTCCCCAACACCCTAGCATTTACTTCTTTTACAACCCCATCTATAAATATATTAAACAACCATGGTGACATTACACAACCCTGTCTAAGACCTACTTTTACCGGGAAGTAATCTCCCTCTCTCCTACACACCCTAACCTGAGCCTCACTATCCTCATAAAAACTCTTTACAGCCTTCAGTAACTTACTACCTATTCCATACACTTGCAACATTTGCCACATTGCTCCCCTATCCACTCTATCATATGCCTTTTCTAAATCCATAAATGCAAAAAAAACTTCTCTACCTTTATCTAAATACTGTTCACATATATGCTTCACTGTAAACATATATATATATATATATATATATATATATATATATATAGTAGGTTGGTAGACAGCAACCACCCAGGGAGGTACTACCGTCCTGCCAGGTGACTGTGAAACAGAAACCTGAAACTGTTTTACATGATGGTAGGATTGCTGGTGTCTTTTTTTCTGTCTCATAAACACGCTGGATAACAGGTATATCTAGCTACTTCTACTTACACTTTAGGTCACACTACACTGGCATACACATGCATATATATACATACACACATCTAGGTTTTTCTTCTTTTTCTTAATAGCTCTTGTTCCTTTTATTTTCTCTATTGTCCATGGGGAAGTGGAAAAGAATCTTTCCTCCGTAAGCCATGCGTGTCGTATGAGGCGACTAAGATGCCGGGAGCAATGGGCTAGTAACCCCTTCTCCTGTACAAATCTACTAAAAACGAGAAGAAGAAAAACTTTATAAAATTGGGTTGTCTGAATGTGCGTGGATGTAGTGCGGATGATAAGAAAGAGATGATTGCCGATGTTATGAATGAAAAGAAGTTGGATGTCCTGGCCCTAAGCGAAACAAAGCTGAAGGGGGTAGGCGAGTTTCAGTGGGGAGAAATAAATGGGATTAAGTCAGGAGTATCTGAGAGGTTAGAGCTAAGGAAGGGGTAGCAATAATGTTGAAGGATCAGTTATGGAAGGAAAAGAGGGAATATAAATGTGTAAATTCAAGGATTATGTGGATTAAAATAAGGGTCGGATGCGAAAAGTGGGTCATAATAAGCGTGTATGCACCTGGAGAAGAGAGGAGTGTAGAGGAGAGAGAGAGATTTTGGGAGATGTTAAGCGAATGTATAGGAACTTTTGAACCAAATGAGAGAGTAATTGTGGTAGGGGACCTAAATGCTAAAGTGGGAGAAACATGCAGAGAGGGTGTAGTAGGTAAGTTTGGGGTGCCAGGTGTAAATGATAATGGGAGCCCTTTGATTGAACTTTGTATAGAAAGGGGTTTAGTTATAGGTAATACATATTTTAAGAAAAAGAGGATAAATAAGTATACAAGATATGATGTAGGGCGTAATGACAGTAGTTTGTTGGACTATGTATTGATAGATAAAAGACTGTTGAGTAGACTTCAGGATGTACATGTTTATAGAGGGGCTACAGATATATCAGATCACTTTTTAGTTATAGCTACAGTGGGAGTAAAAGGTAGATGGGATACAAGGAAAATAGAATCAGTAAGTAAAAGAGAGGTGAAGGTTTATAAACTAAAAGAGGAGGCAGTTAGGGTAAGATATAAACAACTATTGGAGGATAGATGGGCTAGTGAGAGTGTAGGCAATGGGGTCGAAAATGTATGGGGTAGATTTAAAAATGTAGTGTTAGAGTGTTCAGCAGAAGTTTGTGGTTACAGGCGAGTGGGTGCGGGAGGGAAGAGGAGCGATGGTGGAATGATGATGTAAAGAGAGTAGTAAGGGAGAAAAAGTTAGCATATGAGAGGTTTTTACAAAGTAGAAGTGATGCAAGGAGGGAAGAGTATATGGAGAGAAAAAGAGAGGTTAAAAGAGTGGTGAAGCAATGTAAAAGAGAGCAGATGAGAGAGTGGGTGAGATGTTATCAGCAAATTTTGTTGAAAATAAGAAAAAGTTTTGGAATGAGATTAATAAGTTGAGGAAGCCTAGAGAACAAATGGATTTGACAGTTAAAAATAGGAGAGGAGAGTTATTAAATGGAGAGTTAGAGGTATCGGGAAGATGGAGAGAATATTTTGAGGATTTGTTAAATGTTGATGAAGACAGGGAAGCTGTGATTTCGTGTGTAGGGCAAGGAGGAATAACATCTTGTAGGAGTGTGGAAGAGCCAGTTGTGGGTGTAGGGAAGTTCGTGAGGCAGTGGGTAGAATGAAAGGGGTAAGGCAGCTGGGATTGATGGGATAAAGATAGAAATGTTAAAAGCAGGTGGGGATATAATTTTGGAGTGGTTGGTGCTATTATTTAATAAATGTATGGAAGAGGGTAAGGTACCTAGGGATTGGCAGAGAGCGTGTATTGTTCCTTTGTATAAAGGCAAAGGGGACAAAAGAGAGTGCAAAAATTATAGGGGAATAAGTCTGTTGAGTGTACCTGGTAAAGTGTATGGTAGAGTTATTATTGAAAGAATTAAGAGTAAAACAGAAAGCAGGATAGCAGATGAACAAGGGGGCTTTAGGAAAGGTAGGGGTGTGTAGACCAAGTGTTTACAGTGAAACATATAGGTGAACAGTATTTGGATAAGGGTAAAGATGTTTTTGTGGCATTTATGGATTTGGAAAAGGCGTATGATAGGGTAGATAGGGGGCAATGTGGCAGATGTTGCAGGTGTATGGAATAGGAGGAAGGTTACTGAAAGCAGTGAAGAGTTTTTATGAGGATAGTGAGGCTCAGGTTAGAGTGTGTAGGAGGGAAGGGACTATTTCCCAGTAAAAGTGGGCCTTAGACAAGGATGTGTGATGTCACCGTGGTTGTTCAATATATTTATAGATGGGGTTGTAAGAGAAGTGAATGCGAGGGTCTTGGCAAGAGGTGTTGGGCTAAAAGATAAAGAAGCAAATACAAAGTGGGAGTTGTCACAGTTGCTTTTGCTGATGACACTGTGCTTTTGGGAGATTCTGAAGAGAAGCTGCAGAGGTTGGTGGATGAATTTGGTAGGGTGTGTAAAAGAAGAAAATTGAAAGTGAATATAGGAAAGAGTAAGGTGATGAGGATAACAAAAAGAATAGGTGACGAAAGATTGGATATCAGATTGGAGGGAGAGAGTATGGAGGAGGTGAATGTATTCAGATATTTGGGAGTGGACATGTGCGGATGGGTCTATGAAGGATGAGGTGAATCATAGAATTGATGAGGGGAAAAGGGTGAGTGGAGCACTTCGGAGTCTGTGGAGACAAAGAACCTTGTCCATGGAAGTAAAGAGGGAATGTATGAGAGTATAGTTATACCAACGCTCTTATATGGGTGTGAAGCATGGGTGATGAATGTTGCAACGAGGAGAAGGCTGGAGGCAGTGGAGATGTCATGTCTGAGGTCAATGTGTGGTGTGAATATAATGCAGAGAATTCGGAGTTTGGAAATTAGGAGGAGGTGCGGGATTACCAAAACGATTGTCCAGAGAGCTGAGGAGGGGTTGTTGAGGTGGTTTGGACATGTGAGAGAATGGAACAAGACAGAGTGACTTCGAGAGTGTATAAATCTGTAGTGGAGGGAAGGCGGGGTAGGGGTCGGCCTAGGAAAGGTTGGAGGGAGGGGTAAAGGAAGTTTTGTGTGGAGGGCTTGGATTTCCAGCAAGCATGTGTGAGCGTATTTGATAGGAGTGAATGGAGGCATATGGTTTTTAATACTTGACGTGCTGTTGGAGTGTGAGCAAAGTAACATTTATGAAGGGATTCAGGGAAACCGGCAGGCCGGACTTGAGTTCTGGAGATGGGAAGTACAGTGCCGGCACTCTGAAGGAGGGGTGTAAATGTTGCAGTTTTATAACTGTAGTGTAAAGCACCCTTCTGGCAAGACAGTGATGGAGTGAATGATGATGAAAGTTTTTCTTTTTCGGGCCACCCTGCCTTGGTGGGAATCGGCCGATGTGTTAATAAAAAAAATAATAAAAATAATAAAATATATATATATATAGATATATATATATATATATATATATACAATGGACCCCCAGATTTCATACTGCTCCCAACTCGAACAATTATGCAAGTGTATTTTTGTAAGTGCTTTTTTAAGTGTATTTTTGGGGGTCTGAAATGGACTAATCTAATTTACATTCGTCCTTATGGGAACAAATTCGTTTGGTAACGACACTCGAACAGCCTTCTGGAAAGAATTATTGACGAAATCCGGGGGTCCACTGTACTTTGATAATTGTACTTATGTGTACCTGTACCTAAATAGTTAACTTACATACTGTGCTGGCATGCAGGTACACATTTAAATCACTAAGAGCATTTCACTAGTGTTGAAGACACAGTAAACTTAAGAATAATAATAATAATCACGAGATTCAAGAGTAGTATGACTCTAGAAACTCATCATAGGTAAAGTATAATTTACTCTAAAAATAGTATGTTGTGTGAGAACGGGACTGTTCCTACTACACCAACGTGAAGATAACTTGTACACAATGTAAGGTGTTTGTACTGTGGGGAAAAAGCTTCACAAATGCATGCATAATGGAATATGAACGCGTATGGACTGCAAGTGGACAGATATTAATACACATTCGTCTGACTGCCCACCACCCATTCACTCAGTTTGTTTACATTCTCAGTGTCTCTCTCGTTCTCTCTTGTTTACTCCTATGGTAGCCGGGTGGGCTGCCACATCTCCTGACTTCTTACTATGTATACTACTCACCTCTCACCCAACATTAAGACTACAAATATTTTAAGATAAGTAATGAGTGTTCTCCATGGGGAAGTGGAACAGAATTCTTCCTCCGTAAGCCATGCGTGTCGTAAGAAGCGACTAAAATGCTGGGAGCAAGGGGCTAGTAACCCCTTCTCCTGTATATATTACTAAATGTAAAATGGGAAACTTTCGTTTTTCATTTTGGGCCACCCCACTTCGGTGGGAAACGGCCGACGTGTTAAAAAAAAAAAAGAAGTAATGAGTGTATTGTATGTGCATTCTACTTTTTTATTGTTTTTTTTTTTTATGCCTAGTGCTCTGAAGGAGGGGGTGGAGATATCTTGCAGTTTTTGAACTTTAATGTAGACAAGCCTCTGGCAAGTCAGTGATGAAGTGAATGATAATGAAAGCGTTTCTTCTTTTTCGGGTCACCCTGCCTTGGTGAGAAACAGCCAATGTGTTAATAAAAAAAAATTCTAAAGATTTTTTTATTCACACGTTATAAGAGTGAGAAAACATATGTCCATATCTAACAATATGAACAGTAATTATACATAAAATTACATCAACATAGAACTTGCCATCAAAGTAATGACCTAATTTATACAATGGACCCCCGGTTTACGTTATGCTCCAAACTCGAACAATTATGTACATTGGACCCTCGGCTAACGTTCTTAATCCGTTCCAGGAGCTAGAGCTTTAGCCGAAAAAAATGTTATCCGAAGCCTTATTTCCCATAAGAAATAATGTAAATACAATTAATCCGTTCCTGATATCCAAAAATATTCACAAAAAAAAATTTTTTTTTAAAGAATAACTATAGTTTTACATACAGAAAACACACATAAATACTACATACAATTTAAAATTTATAAATAAATAATGAAATAAACATTTAAAATAACATTTACTTACCTTTATTGAAGAGACTTGCTGGCATCTGGAAGATAGGGAGGACAGGGGCAGGGCTTAGTGTTTGGAAGGGAAATCCTCACTCCCTGCACTACTGCTACACTCCCTGTATGCTTGCTACACTCCTTTCATGCCTGTTACACTCCCTGCATGCCTGCTACACTCCTTGCATGCCTGCTACACTCCCTGCTTGCCTGCTACACTCCCTGCATGCCTGCTACACTCCTTGCATGCCTGCTACACTCCCTGCATGCCTGCTACACTCCTTGCATGACTGCTACACTCCCTGCATGCCTGCTACACTCCCTGCATGCCTGCTACACTCCCTGCATGCCTGCTAAACTGTGTTTTTGTTGTACATCCTGACAAGCTCACCCACACGTACGCCACTCTCATATTTTTCAACAATCTCCTTCTTCCTTTCGATGGTGTTCCTCACTCTGTTTAGCACAGAGGTGCCACTAGGAAGCTTCTTTGGACCCATGGTGACTTATTTCACAGTGACAGTCACTAAATCACCAAAAAAGACACCAAATGTATTGTGAATGCTTGAAAGAGCGCGCTGGGTATTGTTCACTCAAGTGTAAACAACGCTGGACTGGCGTCCTGGGAGGAGGTGCGCAAGCCCAGAGCGGGCAGACAGGTCTGGTACGTAACGTTAGCTGAGTAAATAACGCTAGCCGAAAAAAATATTGAACGTAAAAAGCAACCTTTAGCCAAAAAAAACGTTATCTGGAATGAACGTTAGCCGGGGGTCCACTGTAACTGTATTTTTGTAAGTGCTTTTGTAAGTGTATTTTTGGGGGTCTAAAAGGACTAATCCAATTTACATTATTCCTTATGGGAACAAATTCGTTTGGTAACGGCACTTGAACAGCATTCTGGAACGAAATAATGAAATAATCTGAGGGTTCACTGTATAATGATAAACAGGAAGATAATACTAATAATAATAATAATTAGTAGTAGTAGTAGTATCTTCCTGTTTTAAAGATATCATTATTATTATTGTCATTTTAAATATTATAATAATTAAAATTCTCCATGGGAAAGTGGAGCAGAATTCTTCCTTCATAAGCCATGCGTGTCGTAAGAGTCGACTAAAATGCCGGGAGCAATGGGCTAGTAACCCTTTCTCCTGTATCCATTACTAAAGTTAAAAAGAGAAACTTTTGTTTTTCTTTTTGGGCCACCCTGCTTCTGTAGGATATGGCCGATTTGTTGAAAGAAGAAGAATAATTAAAATGACAATAATAATGATATCTTTAAAAGTTTTCAGATTTTCTGTTAATATAAACTATTTGCTGTTTTTATGAAAAGTATCATATGGCTATATTGAAAAGGCATATGACAGGGTGTATAGGGAAGCAATGTGGCAGATGTTGCGAGTGTATGGGATAGGTAGTAAGTTACTAAATGCTGTAAAGAGTTTTTATGAGGATAGCGAGGCTCAGGTTAGGGCTTGTAGGAGAGAGGGTGATTACTTTCCAGTAAAAGTAGGTCTTAGACAGGGATGTGTAATGTCACCATGGTTTAACTTATTTATAGATGGGGTCGTATATGAAGTAAATGCTAGGTAGGGTGTTGGGGTGAGGGGTGGGATTAAATAATGGGGAATCAAATACAAAATGGGAGTTGACACAGTTACTTTTTGCTGATGATACTGTGCTTTAGAGAGATTCTAAAGAGAAGTTGCAAAGGTTAGTGGACGAGTTTGGGAGGGTGTGTAAAGGAAGAAAGTTGAAAGTGAACATAGGTAAGAGTAAGGTGATGAGGGGTATCAAACAAGTTAGCTAAAGAAAAATTGGATATCACATTGGAGAGAGGGAGTATGGAAGAAGTGAATGTGTTCAAATATTTGAGAGTAGATTTGTCAGTGGATGGATTTATGAAGGACAAGGTTAACCATGGAATTGATGAAGGAAAAAAGGTGAGTGGTGCGTTGAGGTATCTGTGGAGACAAAATACGTTATCGATGGAGGCAAAGAAGGGAATGTATGAGAGTATAGTGGTACCAACACTTTTATGATTATAAAGCACGGGTTGCAAATGCTACAGTAAGGAGGAGGCTGGAGGCAGTGGAAATGTCATGTCTAAGGGCAATGTGTGGTGTAAATATTATGTAGACAATTCGCAGTGTGGAAATTAGGAGGAGGTGTGGAGTTACTAAAAGTGTTATTCAGAGGGCTGACAAAGCATTGTTGAGGTGCTTTGGTTATTTAGAAAGGATAGAGCAAAATAGGATGACTTGGAGGGTGTATAATTCTGTAATGGAGGGGTCGGGGTCATCCTAGGAAAGGATGGAGGGAGGGGGGTAAAAGAGGTTTTGTGTACAAGGGGCTTGGACATGCAGCAGGCATATGTGAGCATGTTAGATAGGAGTGAATGGAGATGAATGGTTTTTGGGACTTGACAAGATGTTGGAGTGTGAGCAGGGTAATATTTTGTGAAGGGATTCAGGAAAACTGGTTAGCCGGACTTAAGTCCTGGAGGTGGGAAGTACAATGCCTGCACTTTAAAGGAGAGGGTTTGGGATTTTTACTGTTTAGAGTGACATCGAAACTGTCATATCTGAGCGCCTCTGCAAAGACAGTGATTATGTCTGAATGATGGTGAAAGTGTTTCTTTTTTTGGTTACCCTGCCTCGGTGGGAGATGGCTAACGTTTAAAAAATAAAAATTAAGGTGAATTGCAGTATTTGAACAAGTGTATAATGTGCCTCATCACTTCTGAAGAACATAACTTTCAACATTATACCGAACATATTATTCTTGTTAGGTAAGGAGGACACAAGTGCAACTAATCTGACATTATATTGTGGCAACATTTTGCTCTCCATGAGCTTTGGCAAGCTGTCACAGCTTGATAGAGCTTCTGGAGAGCAAAACGTTGCCACAATAAAATGTCACATTAGTTGCACTTGTGTCCTTTTACCTAACATATTGTTGGTAATTCTACCAACATTATTACATTATTATTCTTAGTTATATTCAGAGTATTACTAAATTTTAAACAAGAAACTTTCATTTTTCTTTTTAGGTCACCCTGCCTCGGTGGGATACAGCCAGTTTGTTGAAAAATAAAAAAATAAAAGTACTGTAACATGTTATTTCATGCTTTCTGTTTTCATCTAGAACGAATGTTGGCATTGCTTGGGAATGAGAAGCGTGAATTGGCCAGCACGATGTTACCCAGGCGAGAACCCTTTGAGATTTTATACCGCCTCAATTGTGAAAATCTCTGTGCTGACTTTCAGGTGAGAACTGGATCCTTAAATACGTAAGTTTATATTAGATTGCTTTCTTTTATTGTCTGTGTATTGCATTATTTTTTTCATTTGAAACAACAATGTTTGCTAATTTTTTTTTTTTTTTTTTTTTGTTTTATTACAGGAGGATATAGAGTTCAAGTTTTCTCTAGGGTTGGTATCCCTCGTTCAGCGTCTCATGGGAAAAGCTAGCAGCCGCATTGTAAATCAAAGACACAAGGAAAATGTGAGGCTTTATTTTGTTGTATAAAAATCAAATTTTGAAACAAAATGTCTATTGCTTTATTTTGTATTGTTTACATTATATAAACTTTTCAATAATTAAAAATAATGAATTTAGTAAAATTATCTTCATAGTTTTGCTTTGGTACACTTTAGTGTACAGTAGACCGTCATTTAGCACGAGATTATGTTGCACGTTACGGGTATTGCACGATTTAAGATTTGCGACACATTATTATCTTACACGGCGTAAAGATGATATTACACGGTTCGGCAGGAGGGGAAAAATTTTCGCGCGCGGTCGCCCACAGTGGGTTAAACCATTGAGTCAGTGGGGGAGTCCTACTGCTATCCCCAGCCACCCTCACCTACCCACGCATCCCTCTCAGCGTTCAGTTTGGTTCGTACACGTGCAGGACGATAATAATCGGGAACTCACTGTGTTTATTTACATTCATTACCTCATTTTCATTGCATTTTGATAAATATACCAAGCAATCATGGCACCCAGTAAGCATACAAGTGTTCCAGCAAGTGACAAGAAAAAGTTTAAGCTTTCAAGTCTAGGAATTTCAAAGAAAATTGAGATATGAGTGGCTCACGTGTGAGGGATATAGTGAGGGCCTATGGCCTTAATGAAGCGTCAGTTCATACAATTAGGAAGAATGAGGTGAATATACGAGCTTGTGTAATGAATAACCCAAAATGTGACCTCATGAAAAGAATGACACGTAGGTCCCAAGAAGTAAATAAAACTGAAAACTTGTTGCTTGAGTGGATCGAACAGAAAACAAAGAAAGGTGCAACACTTAATTTTCTCTTAATTAGGGAAAAGGCCTTACAGTTGTTTAAAGCAGTGTGTGATAAGGAAGGAAGGCCTGAAAATGAGTGTATGTTTACCACAAGCTGGTTCAAGAACTTTAAGTTGCATAATAAGTTACATAATAAGTTTTCTGGTGAAAGTGCTTCAGCTGTTCATACAGCAGCAAGTAATTTCCCTGCTGAATTTCAGGAACTTATTTCTGAGGGTGGCTATGAGCCACAGCAAGTGTTTAATGCTGACGAGACAAGTGTTTTCTGGAAGAAAATGCCAACACGAACTTATATCAGTCAGCAAGAGAAAAGTGCACCAGGCTTCAAGACAGCAAAGGATCGCTTCACCTTGCTCCTTTGCGGTAATGCATCAGGTGATTTCAAGTGTAAGCCCATGGTTATTTTCCGCTCTAAGAATCCTCGTGCTTTGAAAGGTGTGGATGCACAGATACAAGGGAGGGAGATAACAGAAGAAGATGAAGAAGAACCTGAAGAAAAACAGTTAATATTGCAGCAGTTACATGAGCAGTTCCATATTATTGGTAAAGTTGCAGACTTTTTCACTGAAGAGGACCCTGACAAAGCTAGAAGCAGGGCTTTGAAACAGGGTCTAGACCAGCTGATGATGCCTTACTGTCAGCTGTATAATGTAATGAAGAATAAAAGAGCCCAGAGATCCATTACATAATTTATGCACACTCCAATACAACCATCGACTTCAGCACCAGAACCTCTACCATCCACTTCTACCGACAACCAACAAGCATCCACCTCAGCCCAGTAGGGCCACACCATCCATATCCACTCTTCACTACCATCCACAAACATCATTACCCACAATTTAAGGTAAGAAATACTATTATTTCTATTGCATTTGTAGTCTTAAGCAGTAATATATCACGACAATGCACTACAATTACATATCCATATCAGCCCAGTAGGGCCACACCATCCATATCCACTCTTCACTACCATCCACAAACATCATTACCCACAATTTAAGGTAAGAAATACTATTATTTCTATTGCATTTGTAGTCTTAAGCAGTAATATATCACGACAATGAACTACAATTACATATTCGCCTTCAATTTTTGCAAGATCTGTTGGTCTAAAAAAAACTTGTTTGGCTTTTTGGGGACTCCCAGGAACGTAACCCTATTTTTCCCATAAGTTCTTTTAATTATTTAACACGAAATGATCTAACACGACTTTTTCGGGAACGTAACTATCGTGCTAAATGACGGTCTACTGTATTAAGCATCCAGTAGTGATGCATAAACAAGCACTGTACTAAACTATTAGGCATGTTAATTAGGCATGTATATATACAGTGGTACCCAGAGTTTCGGCCATAATTCATTCCAGAAGGCTGTTCGAGTGCCGTTACTGAACGAATTTATTCCCATAAGGAATAATGTAAATTAGATTAGTCTGTTTCAGACACCCAAAAATACACTTAAAAAAACACTTACAATAATACCCTTATATAATTGTTCGAGTTGGGAGCGGTACGAAACTCGGGGTAGCATGTGTGAGCGTGTTAGATAGGAGTGAATGGAGACGAATGGTTTTTGGGACCTGACGAGCTGTTGGAGTGTGAGCAGGGTAATATTTTGTGAAGGGATTCAGGGAAACCAGTTAATTGATTTAGTTGGACTTGAGCCCTGGAAATGGGAAGTACAATGCCTGCACTTTAAAGGAGGGGTCTGAGATAGTGACAGCTGGGAGGAACTTATTCTCAGCTGTCGTATCTGAGCGCCTCTGCAAAGACAGTGATTATATATGAGTGAGGTGAAAGTGTTGAATGATGATAAAAGTATTTTCTTTTTGGGGATTTTCTTTCTTTTTGGGTCACCCTGCCTCGGTGGGAGACGGCCGACTTGTTGAAAAAAAATATATATATATATATATATATATATACGTATATCTGTGTCTTTCAGTAATAAAATGCATTTTTTGAGTTGAATGGGGTTACTTAAAAAATCAAAGTTTGCCTATATATATAGAACTAAAAGTAAGGGACTTTTGATAGTTAAATTAGTGTGTTAAATCAAGTCTTCTGTACATTTTTTAGGGCATTTGTAATGATTGGTCACTTAAAGAGCTGTAAATGATCATCTTGATGCAAATAGTATTCTCTTCTGAATGTTTGTTTACTGTATGGAATAAATAAACATATGAAATAGAATAATCAATTTAAAGAAATTTTCAGATTCCCCGGAGTGTGCCTATGACTCCATTGACACCAAGCAATGAACCACAATTTGGTTTACCCCAGGATGACTGGTCCATAATCAGTCGTTTTGCTGTTGCCAGCATAGGCTCTCAGGGTACTATGGGTCTTGCCCTTGCATTAGGCCTGGTAAGTTTGGCTCAGATACAGCTGGAATTTTTTTTATAAAAGCTACTTTTCTAAATCCAAATTTTTCATATGCCTACAGTATTTCTGAGCTTTAAACTAGTTTGATAGACCATTTGTAGCCTTGTTCCTTCAATACAGCAGTCTTTCATCAAAAACTTGGATATTTCTTTCACAGTAATGTAATTTAATTTGTTTTGCAGTTCTTTTGATTGAAGTAGTTGATTCAAAACTATTGAAGAATTCCCTCAATAATTTTGGGCAGTGAGTAGTTTATTTTTGGCAAACATTTCCTCCATAGTTTTATTTATCGATACACATGGAGAAGCAATGATGAGAAGCATGGACTCGAGATGGTGAGGTACGAGTGTGAAGACTAATCCAGGTATTGTCTGAAAGTTGAAACGTATTTAATGATAATGCTTTATTGGTAAATGGGTAAGAATAAGCAATAAGGAAGTGAATGATAGGTTTGGAATAGGAGATAATACATTAAGATAAATACTTTACTTTGTGGCTAATTATAGATAATCATAATAGTCACATTTCATAGATTACAGTCTTACCATAAAGTTGTTAATTAAGTTGATACAAAAAGTGTATAAAATCTCAAGATTTTTTACATAAGTAACACTAAATGCATTGAGTATTTTTATAAATTACAGGCTCATCATATAGTACACTTATTAAGCTGAAACAAATTATAGATACTGTCTCAAGATTTCAGATATTAACAGTAAAGTGATTTGCTGTATCATGTATACAATGGTACATGACAGTACCATTGTATTTTCAGCTTTTTCATTTTATTTATAATTCCTGTGTAGTACTGGGCTGTTTTACAGGTTACAATATTTCCTTCCCTATTAGTCCGTTAGAGGGTTCACTGTACTCTTACTAGTGATGCCTATTATGATGATTTAGATCTTTTTAGATTTCACCATTTTCTAATTGTTCCCTTATTTGCAGATGTTCAAAACAGTTGGTTGGCGCTTGATTGTGCTGACAGGTGGAGTGTATGGTTGCCTTTATGCTTACGAGCGTCTCACGTGGACCAACAAAGCAAAAGAACGCGTGTTTAAGAAGCAGTATGTTGATCATGCTACACGCAAGCTGAGACTAATTGTAGATCTAACTTCTCACAACTGCTCACATCAGGTTCAACAGTAAGTAGCACTGTCTATGGCAAACTTAGTGGAAGTAAATGCTCAGTTTTACAGGAGAGGAAAACTAGTTTTTTTCTTTCTTTCTATGCTAGCTGTTTCCTACCAAGGTAGGTTGCATATCAATCTCATATTTTTTTTTTTTCCCAGGAGAAATTAAGTACAGTGGACCCCCGAGTATCGTAAGGCTCATATATCGTAAAAATCGTGTTTCGTAAGCTTTTTTCGATTTCGTGTATCGTAAATGGACTCGTGTTTCGTAACGTATTAGACCTGTCTGCCTGCTCCACGCCTGCCCTGCTCCTGCGCAGGACGCCAGTGAAGCGTTGTTTACCATTGAGAGAACATTACCCAGCGCGCTCTTTCAAACATTCACAATACATTTGGTGTCTTTTTTGGTGGTTTAGTGATTGTCACTGTGAAATAAGTCACCATGGGTCCAAAGAAGCTTCCTAGTGGCACCCCAGTGGTAGCATTCATGCAGGGAGTGTAGCATTCATGCAGGGAGTGTAGCATTCATGCAGGGAGTGTAGCATTCATGCAGGGAGTGTAGCATTCATGCAGGGAGTGTAGCAGGCATGCAGGGAGTGTAGCATTCATGCAGGGAGTGTAGCATTCATGCAGGGAGTGTAGCAGGCATGCAGGGAGTGTAGCAGGCATGCAGGGAGTGTAGCATTCATGCAGGGAGTGTAGCATGCATGCAGGGAGTGTAGCAGGCATGCAGGGAGTGTAGCAGGCATGCAGGGAGTGTAGCAGGCATGCAGGGAGTGTAGCAGGCATGCAGGGAGTGTAGCAGGCATGCAGGGAGTGTAGCAGGCATGCAGGGAGTGTAGAAGGCATGCAGGGAGTGTAGCAGGCATGCAGGGAGTGTAGCATGCATGCAGGGAGTGTAGCAGGCATGCAGGGAGTGTAGCAGGCATGCAGGGAGTGTAGCATTCATGCAGGGAGTGTAACAGGCATGCAGGGAGTGTAGCAGGAAGGCAGGGAGTGGGGATTCCCCTTCGTAGAGGCTGAAGAATTCCTCCCCCAACAAGTGTTTAATTGGGATGAAACAGGATCTGTTTGGAAGAAAATGCCCAACGGGACCTTCATTACTCATTACCCTATCTTCCAGATGCCTGCAACTCTGTTCAATAAAGGTAAGTAAATGTTATTTATTAATATGTTTTTTATTATTTAGTATGTGAATATTTTTGGGTGGAACGGATTAATTGTATTTACATTATTTCTTATGGGAAATAAGGTTTTGAATTTCGTATTTTTCGTGTTAACCCTTTCAGGGTTCAAGGGGCGTGCAGTGTCTGAAACTCGTTCTCAGGGTCCAAGAATTTAAAAAAAAAAAAAATTCTTATGAAATGATAGAGAATCTTTTTCCGATCATAACGCCACAAAAATTATGAAATTTGATCGAAAACTAACGGAATTATGCTTTCGCGAAGTTAGCGGTATCAATGACATTTACGCATCGGCGATTTTGCCCACTTTGAGCCCTATTTTCGGCAAATTCTAATGTTTCAGTCTACTAAAATTATAGCTATTTCGCTAGAACTCCATTTCTTCTATCGATTGAGTACAAGAAACCGCCTATTTACCAATTACAACTACCGAAAATAGTGGTCAGAAATGGCAATTTGGCCAATTTCACACAAATTTCAAACGATGCCAATTTCAAAAAAGGGTCCAGAATAAACAAGGCAGACATTCCTGGCACTAAAATAACATCTCTGTTCATTAGTCACGTTTCCAGGCCCCTCTTACATTACTTTTGCTTATCATTTTGAATTTTTATTCTTACAAAAAAATAGAAGATTTACTGTTATGTATACAACGGCATCATTGTAAAAATGGTATAAACAATATCAGAGCACTTGTGCATGAATATTAGACTCGCCAGTTGATGTGTATTGGACGCATGGTGTGATTTGTTTACTCCTGAACATCGTCAAAAATTGAACATTTTCGCTACTTTGAGCTCAATTTCAAGGTACTTGTCATTGTCAAACTAATCAAAATCATCTCTATTTCTGTAATATATCTTCCATTCTATCAAATGAGACCAAGAAAACGAGAATACAGTGGACCCCCGCCATTCGAACACTCCAAAAATCACCCTCATTCCAGAATGCTGTTCAAGTGCTGTTACCAAACGAATTTATTCCCATAAGGAATGATGTAAATTAGAGTAGTCCATGTCAGACCCCCAAAAATACACTTATAAAAGCATTTAAAAAAATACACTTACATAAAAGGGTGAGTTTTGGAGTGTTCGAATGGCGGGGGTCCACTGTACATCAATAAATACCATACGAAAATAGACTGCAAAGTCGCTGTTTTAAACCAAAAATACGGTCAGTTTTTTTTCCTCATTATGCACTGTGTGGTGCAGGAATTTTTTTATACTACGCACACTGACCGCACAGACCCATTCTATCACATCTAGGCCTAACAGCCTGTTTCTGCTTGATTTGAGGGCGCTAGAATTTAGGCGTACTAGTACGTCAATAACCCCAGGGCATAAGTCGTACTAGTACATCAATAACCCTGAAAGGGTTAAGTAATAGCTCCTGGAACGGATTAATTACGATAGTCTAGGGACCACTGTACTGTACTGTAAGAGAGAGGCATCCCATACAAGAATGATATAAGCGATACTTGGCTAAAGGGGTTTTGTTGCAGATTCATGACATTCAGCCTTTATTGAATAGTGTGTTAAAACAGTTTTTATGGCATAAACAAGATGGTTGGGTCAGACACTCTTGAGAGAAGTAACAATACCCAGGCTGCATAGAGAGTTGCATTGCCAATTTTATTTTGTTTATGAAACTTTCTTTGTATACAGCATATTTGTAGTGCTCATCTATCATAAAAAAAAATTACATTGCTCATTTCCATTTGGCTAATTGTATGGCTTGTAATTTGAAAATGAACCATAGGATTTAGTATTGGGGCACGTATCAAAAAGAAGTGTATAGTATCGTCATCTCTATTGCTGCCTCCGCCACTGCGACCACCACCATTACTTCCTACTTCTACTACATACTGCTACTATATACTACTACTACATACTAATGCTGCTACATACTGCTACTATTACATACTACTTCTACAACTTAATACAGTAGGGCCCCGCTTTACGGCATTCCGCTAATACGGACATTTCAAATTATGACCAAAACTCGCTATTCGGCTCCCCCCACCTGTCTTTCTAATACGGTCACCGCGCCCCACCCGGTTTGTTTACATTCTCTGTGAGCTCCGTGAGCACCGCGTCTCTCCGTTATGTCTGGAAACTTTCCAAAATTTCAAGTGTTTTAAAGTTATTTCATGTTTTATATACTCAATAATAATCACTCTAGTTCAACACCAAAGAATTTTTTTTTTTTTTTTTTTCAACAAGTCGGCCGTCTCCCACCGAGGCAGGCTGACCCAAAAAGAAAGAAAATCCCCAAAAAGAAAATACTTTCATCATCATTCAACACTTTCACCTCACTCATACATAATCACTGTCTTTGCAGAGGCACTCAGATATGACAGCTGAGAATAAGTCCCTCCCAGCTGTCACTATCCCAGACCCCTCCTTTAAAGTGCAGGCATTGTACTTCCCATTTCCAGGACTCAAGTCCAACTAAATCAATTAACTGGTTTCCCTGAATCCCTTCACAAAATGTTACCCTGCTCACACTCCAACAGCTCGTCAGGTCCCAAAAACCATTCGTCTCCATTCACTCCTATCTAACACGCTCACACATGCTTGCTGGAAGTCCAAGCCCCTTGCCCACAAAACCTCTTTTACCCCCTCCCTCCAACCTTTTCGAGGACGACTCCTACCCCGCCTTCCTTCCCCTACAGATTTATACGCTCTCTAAGTCATTCTACTTTGATCCATTCTCTCTAAATGACCAAACCACCTCAACAACCCCTCTTCAGCCCTCTGACTAATACTTTTAGTAACTCCACACCTCCTCCTAATTTCCACACTCCGAATTTTCTGCATAATATTTACACCACACATTGCCCTTAGACAGGACATCTCCACTGCCTCCAGCTGCCTCCTCGCTGCAGCAAAGAAAATGTGTACACAATAATATTACTGGGGGTAACTGTAGAAAATTATTCCTTTCATATGCCTTCACTCAGAGCGTCATTTCATCTAAAAATGGTGTTACATGAGAATGGGGTGTTGCTCTTTATTTATTCTACTGTACCAACGTGGAGACAACTTGTACATAATGTAAAGTGTTTGTATTATGGTATAATACAAACGTAGAAGTCAGGAATGTAGGAAGTCAGGTGTGGGGAGGTATGGTAGACAGCCAGGCCACCCGCCCCCATCCACTCATAATAAACTACGACATTTAATGCGTTTCAGAGCGATAAAATGCATATACCGTTCACTCATTACTTACCTTAAAATATTTGTAGTCTTAATGTAGGGTGAGAGGTGAGTAAACGAGATAAAACGAGAGAGAGAGAGAGAGAGAATGAGTAAATGAGAGAGACCAGAGACGCAGAGTATATAAACAAACAGACGAACACATCTGGTTTTGGTTCATAGTAAGTAAGTTTATTCATGTATACACAAATACAGTTACATAGATTATTATACATAGCAGCATATGTGTAGAGAACCCAGGATAACCCAAAAAAAGTCAGAGACTTATACCCCAGTGTAAATAAGTCACTTTGACTTTTTTTGGGTTGTCCTAGGTTCTCTACACATATGCTGCTATGTATAATAATCTATGCTGTGCTGTATGACCCTTGTAGGTTTAGCGCTTTTTTTATTATAATAATAATCTATGTAAATGTATTTGTGTATACCTGAATAAACTTACTTCCTTACTATGAACCAAAACCAGACGTGTTCATCTATTTGTTTATATACTCCGCGTCTCTGGCCTCTCATTTATTCATTCTTTCTCTCTCATTTATTTGTTTTATCTCATTTACTCACCTCTCACCCTACATTAAGACTACAAATATTTTAAGGTAAGTAATGAGTGAAATGTATATGCATTGTATCGCTCTGGGCCGCTTTAAATGCTGTAGTTTATTATGAGTGGATGGGGTGGGGTGGCCTGGCTGGCTACCATACCTCCCCACACCTGACTTCCTACAAATAAATACTACGTACTTACCTCTCACCCTACAAATATTTTAAGGTAAGTAATGAGTGTACTATATGTGTAAACTTGTTATCTAGCATTTATAATGGGGGAAAAAAAAAAAAAGTGTTCCACTTTACGACGGTAGCCTGGAACCTAACCTGCCATATAAGTAGGGCCCTTCTGTACTGGTAGTTACTGTTAATACTTACTACTACTACTACATTATTGCATTCATGGGGAACTACTTAACTCATATGTCTATGAGCCATGCAACACCTGAAGAATAGAAATAATTCTGGTTGATGCTAGCAAGAGAAGGTTAGTCCCAGTCAGTTGGATTAAGTTTTTTTTTACCAGGATTATAACACTCCTAGATCACAAAGTAATACTGTAATATATTGGTTGTATATAATATAATATTCTCTATGACTTTTTTTCAGAGAACTGAGTGGTACGTTTGCTCGCCTTTGTCGCTTGGTTGATGACAGCACCAGTGAGATGCAGAGAGATGTCCGCTCCCTGGAACGAGAGGTGCAACAGTTGGAAGATACTACAGCAACATCAAAAAAGTTGCGCAACAAAGCTCATTATCTGATCAATGAATTGGATATCTTTCAGCAGACGTATTTATCTTCAGATGAGTAATTATTAAAAAATGTGCAATTGGGAAAAGAATAATTTTTTAGATAATAAAATGAATAAATATATATATACTGTACAGTAAATGCATTGATTATCCAAATTTCAGAGAGTAATTCCCATTTAAACTGAATATTTTCCAAATTGGATATGGCTGCTTGTTCATCCAAACACCAGTTTTGATAATGGAAATACTGTATATGAAAAAATCATCAAATAAATTGCAGTATAACTAATTATATTTCAGTAGTTAATTGTTAGAATTGCCTTATTCACTTGCTCCCAAAAATTATGGTGTTGGTCTTCCCTGGAGGTAAATTTGTTTTCTCTAGAATACTGCATGTGGATCTAGCTTATATAACTAGCATTCAGGGGGTACAGCCTTCCATAAAAATGTGGTTTTCTGCAGTTCTCGCCAGAAACTTTGTAAAGCCCTATCCATTCACATGGTACCTCATCATATCTTGCCACATCTGCTGAGTCAAGCCAATAAATATTTTTATGAAGACTGTTTAACTTCAGCACTTCTTAGAGAAGGAAAACATAGACGATCCACATACAGTAGGTCTTCAACTTGTGACCCTAATATTAGCACTCTTGTTGTTTACTGGAGGCAGGCAGGCCAGCAGGCAGGCAGCCAAGCAAGAAGTCAAAAAAAAAAAAGACAGACCTGAAGTATTTTACTCGTGTATCATAGTAATGAGGGTCCTTTTAAACATTTAATTAGCAGTCCTTTATTTTTTAGTATTATTGAAAGGTCTGTTATAATTGAACTAGTATTAGAATCTGAGCAAAAGCTTAATCTCTTGTTGAAGAGAGTAAGCCTGCTGTTAAATATATTTTCCCCATAAAAGCTGTTAGGATACTGATGATTCCTCATTATTGCTGACTTCTGGCTTGTAATAGCTGCAACTATTTGGCACCAAAATTGATATACAGTGGACCCCCGAGTAACGAACAAAATTCATTCCAGAAGCCTGCTCAAGTGCCATTACTGAATGAATTTACTCCCTTAAGAAATAATGTCAAGTAGGTTAGTCCATTTCAGACCCCCAAAAATACACTTACAAAAGCACCTACAATATTATACTTACATACAGTGGTACCTCGAGTTACGATATTTTTTTGTTCGAGAATGCTGTTCAAGTGCCATTACCAAACAAATTTATCCCCATAAGAAATAATGTAAAATAGACTAGTCCTTTTACACCCCCAAAAATATACTTACAAAAGCATTTAAAAAAATAAACTTACATAAAAGGGCGATTTTGGGGACCATCGTAACTCGAGGTACCACTGTACTTGTACGATTTCCGGGGTGTTCGTTACTCGGGGGTCCACTGTACTTCATAAAATGCGAAAGAATAGTCCATTATTATATGGAGGGGCCACAGATATATCAGATCACTTTTTAGTTATAGCTACAGTGGGAGTAAAAGGTAGATGGGATACAAGGAAAATAGAATCAGTAAGTAAAAGAGAGGTGAAGGTTTATAAACTAAAAGAGGAGGCAGTTAGGGTAAGATATAAACAACTATTGGAGGATAGATGGGCTAGTGAGAGTGTAGGCAATGGGGTCGAAAATGTATGGGGTAGATTTAAAAATGTAGTGTTAGAGTGTTCAGCAGAAGTTTGTGGTTACAGGCGAGTGGGTGCGGGAGGGAAGAGGAGCGATTGGTGGAATGATGATGTAAAAAGAGTAGTAAGGGAGAAAAAGTTAGCATATGAGAGGTTTTTACAAAGTAGAAGTGATGCAAGGAGGGAAGAGTATATGGAGAGAAAAAGAGAGGTTAAAAGAGTGGTGAAGCAATGTAAAAAGAGAGAAGATGAGAGAGTGGGTGAGATGTTATCAGCAAATTTTGTTGAAAATAAGAAAAAGTTTTGGAATGAGATTAATAAGTTGAGGAAGCCTAGAGAACAAATGGATTTGACAGTTAAAAATAGGAGAGGAGAGTTATTAAATGGAGAGTTAGAGGTATCGGGAAGATGGAGAGAATATTTTGAGGATTTGTTAAATGTTGATGAAGACAGGGAAGCTGTAATTTTGTGTGTAGGGCAAGGAGGAATAACATCTTGTAGGAGTGTGGAAGAGCCAGTTGTGGGTGTAGGGGAAGTTCGTGAGGCAGTGGGTAGAATGAAAGGGGGTAAGGCAGCTGGGATTGATGGGATAAAGATAGAAATGTTAAAAGCAGGTGGGGATATAATTTTGGAGTGGTTGGTGCTATTATTTAATAAATGTATGGAAGAGGGTAAGGTACCTAGGGATTGGCAGAGAGCGTGTATTGTTCCTTTGTATAAAGGCAAAGGGGACAAAAGAGAGTGCAAAAATTATAGGGGAATAAGTCTGTTGAGTGTACCTGGTAAAGTGTATGGTAGAGTTATTATTGAAAGAATTAAGAGTAAAACAGAAAGCAGGATAGCAGATGAACAAGGGGGCTTTAGGAAAGGTAGGGGGTGTGTAGACCAAGTGTTTACAGTGAAACATATAGGTGAACAGTATTTGGATAAGGGTAAAGATGTTTTTGTGGCATTTATGGATTTGGAAAAGGCGTATGATAGGGTAGATAGGGGGGCAATGTGGCAGATGTTGCAGGTGTATGGAATAGGAGGAAGGTTACTGAAAGCAGTGAAGAGTTTTTATGAGGATAGTGAGGCTCAGGTTAGAGTGTGTAGGAGGGAAGGGGACTATTTCCCAGTAAAAGTGGGCCTTAGACAAGGATGTGTGATGTCACCGTGGTTGTTCAATATATTTATAGATGGGGTTGTAAGAGAAGTGAATGCGAGGGTCTTGGCAAGAGGTGTTGGGCTAAAAGATAAAGAAGCAAATACAAAGTGGGAGTTGTCACAGTTGCTTTTTGCTGATGACACTGTGCTTTGGGAGATTCTGAAGAGAAGCTGCAGAGGTTGGTGGATGAATTTGGTAGGGTGTGTAAAAGAAGAAAATTGAAAGTGAATATAGGAAAGAGTAAGGTGATGAGGATAACAAAAAGAATAGGTGACGAAAGATTGGATATCAGATTGGAGGAGAGAGTATGGAGGAGGTGAATGTATTCAGATATTTGGGAGTGGACATGTCGGCGGATGGGTCTATGAAGGATGAGGTGAATCATAGAATTGATGAGGGAAAAGGGTGAGTGGAGCACTTCGGAGTCTGTGGAGACAAAGAACCTTGTCCATGGAAGTAAAGAGGGAATGTATGAGAGTATAGTTATACCAACGCTCTTATATGGGTGTGAAGCATGGGTGATGAATGTTGCAACGAGGAGAAGGCTGGAGGCAGTGGAGATGTCATGTCTGAGGTCAATGTGTGGTGTGAATATAATGCAGAGAATTCGGAGTTTGGAAATTAGGAGGAGGTGCGGGATTACCAAAACGATTGTCCAGAGAGCTGAGGAGGGGTTGTTGAGGTGGTTTGGACATGTAGAGAGAATGGAACGAGACAGAGTGACTTCGAGAGTGTATAAATCTGTAGTGGAGGGAAGGCGGGGTAGGGGTCGGCCTAGGAAAGGGTGGAGGGAGGGGGTAAAGGAAGTTTTGTGTGCGAGGGGCTTGGACTTCCAGCAAGCATGTGTGAGCGTATTTGATAGGAGTGAATGGAGGCATATGGTTTTTAATACTTGACGTGCTGTTGGAGTGTGAGCAAAGTAACATTTATGAAGGGATTCAGGGAAACCGGCAGGCCGGACTTGAGTTCTGGAGATGGGAAGTACAGTGCCGGCACTCTGAAGGAGGGGTGTTAATGTTGCAGTTTTATAAATGTAGTGTAAAGCACCCTTCTGGCAAGACAGTGATGGAGTGAATGATGATGAAAGTTTTTCTTTTTCGGGCCACCCTGCCTTGGTGGGAATCGGCCAATGTGTTAATAAAAAAAAAAAAAAAAAATAACTGACATTTATAAGCATTACTTTGAAAGTACATTTTACATTGAGAATTATTAAACTGACTTAAAATTTCTGATATGCATAATATATATATCAAGGTGTTGCTGTATGCTACAATGTATATCTAAAATATTTGCTTTCCTAAAAGTTTTTGTGTAATCTTAATATTGAATATGTGCAAATACATAGTCTGTTGCTTTTATTTTTCCCTGTTTGCTCCAGTTAATTTGGATAATCAAGCATGCATTGCATTAACTTTAAAAATTACAATGGTCTTAAGATTTATTCAAGTTCGGGTCCATTTTACAAGGGTTAAAACTGGCTTAAAGAATTCATTTATCTGATATTACATTAGATTATGGTTGAGTGGCTTCGACTTAAATAAATATTATACTGTATATAAAATTTAAGTTAAAAAACTAAGTTTGCCCTGCCTTGAAACTCAGTACAGTATGTGCCTGAATCATATTAGTCAGGAAATGCATTTTTTAACTGCCAGTGTTGTACATTTAAGAAATTTATTAGCTGTATTAATCCTTGGTTAATGTGTATATGTGTGTGTGTGTGTGTGTGTGTGTATCGTGTGTACATTTTTGGAATTTTCATATACAGTGGACCCCCGGATTTCGTACTACTCCAAACTCGAACAATTATGTAAGTGTATTTTTGTAAGTGCTTTTGTAAGTGTATTTTGGGGGTCTAAAAGGACTAATCTAATTTACATTATTCCTTATGGGAACAAATTCATTCGGTAACGGCACTTGAACAGCATTCTGGAATGAAATAATGACGAAATTTGGGGGTCCACTGTACTCGGATCCTTTTAACTGAAAAGGAATTTAAAGTATAAATTAACTAATTATAGATTTTAAGAAATCTTGACTTATATTAGTGTCATAAAGTGATATATTTCATATCTTAGAGATCAGGAGTTGATGAAATCTGATGTTAAATTGTATGTATTAATACAGTAAGCCCTCTTATAATGCAACTTCACATACTGTGATTTTGTAATGCAATTCAAAAAATGAAACCAAAAACTTGGATAGGTCACTTAAAATTTTGATATTACACACTGTATGTTCATATTAACATGTGATATTTGGAAAGTAAACTAAAATTTTTTTTAGTCTAATTGCTGGGCCAGGAGCAGTACCCCATTCCACAATCTCCAGTTTTGTTAACCATAAACGGTGGCATAAACAAAAGCAAAATTTTGAAAAATAATTTTTTTCTTAGTTTGAAACAGTATATTACAAAAAGGAAGAGAAGAAAAGCAGATTAAAACTTACAATTTTATAGTGCATTAAAGTTCACAAAAATTTATTATTTTGGCAATAGTGATATAATTGCATCAGTGGTATTTAGTTTTACAATTTATTGATGCCAAATTAAGATTTTTGTTAATAATTGTTTTTAATGTATACTAGTTTTTTATATTAGATGTGTTTCAAGGTATTTTCATACTACAAACTTAGGGAAATGCATAGCTTGACATTGTTCCACAGGAAATATTCAGTATAAATTGGTGCAAATAATTGTTTTATTTTATTTATTTCTACTGCTTTGATCTTCTAATACTATGTACAAGGAATACTTATTATATTAAAATTGTTTCAATTTGTAATATCATCAAAACCTGGAAATAAGTCACTTTGTATGACTTTCTTGGATTATCCTGAGTTATTTTTTTTTCTCAACACGTTGGCCGTCTCTCACCAAGGCAGGGTGACCCAAAAAGAAAGAAACACTTTCACCATCATTCAACATTTTCACTGTCATTCACACATAATCACTGTATTTGAAGAGGCACTCAGATATGACAGTTTGGATGTCACTCAAAACAGCCAATATCCCAAACCCCTCCTTCAACAGGCATTGTACTTCCCTCCTCCAGGACTCAAGTCCAGCTAATTGGTTTCCCTGAATCCCTTCACAAAATATTTCCCTGTTCACACTCCAACGGCTTGTCAGGTCCCAAAAACCATTCGTCTCCATTCATTCCTATCTAACATACTCAATACATAAATGTGTGTTTATTGTGTTGGACTGAAACATTGTCACAAGTTTCTTTCTCTTAGGTGTGGGTTATTTATGTATGTTTTATATTTAGGTTCAAGGGAATATCCTGGATTATGTAAACATTGTACTTTCTGTGTACCCAAAACACCTGTAAGCATCTTAAATATGCACATGTATAAATAAGCTTTTATGAGACTATTTGCCTGACAGCAAGAAGTGCCACTGGCAACTTTTGGACAGATGACAGTGCCCCCTTGCCAGTACTGCCAGTCATAAAGAGTTGGCTAAATGATTGTGATATACCATACTTTAATGACCGGCCTAAAAGCTCAAACCAAAAGAGAACATTTGGAACCCTATTTGTAATCTTCGGGGCATGAACATGTCCTCTATCCCCAAAATCTTGAGTGAAAGTAAGCAGGTGTGGGAGGGTATTGACTTTTCTATTCTCTATACATTAGCTTTATCTGTTCCTAGGAGACTTAAGTACATCAAAAGAGAAGATAATCATATGAAATACAAAGTTAAGGTGAGGAACCAGTACATATTTCAGTATTTTGTTCATAGAACAATAGTTTATGATGATAGGTCTTGCTTTCTATGTGATGTTTATGCATGCGTATTTATGATGCCTACTATACATTCACAAGGAAATCTCATGATATTACAATTGTTTCAAGGTGTAATACTCATTGAAACTTGGAAATAAGTCACATTGACTATAGTGGGTTATCCTAGGTTAAATCTACTTAAATGTACTTTTTGGTTGAATTAAACTGTTAGTATGATGAAATTGTAATAAATTTGTAATGAATAAGACATCTTCCTGTCAGTTACCCTGTTTGCTGGTAGGGAAGCTGGTGTTGGAACAGCAGGTCCTGGGCTCATCATTCTATAATCTTGGGAAAGCACTTAGCCCACGGGAGTCATACAGTATCTGGAGTGTAGGAGGTAATCAGGTTTGATCCTAGGGAAAAGGTAGCTCCAATTCCTTGAATAAAAAGCTCTTCACAACCATCAAGGCACTTTCCTTGAAGGGGCTTTATTAAATAGTCATTGTACAGTAGTTTGCCATATATGCATGAGGCATGTGATTTTTACTGCCTTTTGTCTCTTACAATGGTTTAATTTGAGTTGCCAGGTTTACCCATTGAAAATACTAATTAGGTTTAGTTACAGATGGTGTTTGTTGTATCAGACTTGGTTACACATGATTTTCAGGTTGTAAAAATTAATTTATTTTTATAATTTTTGGAAGATAATATCATGAATGTGGAAGTCATTAAGAAAAATAGTGGATTCCAACCCAGATTTGAATATGAATTGATCTTTACATAAACTTCTGGTTGATGTGGTTAGAGCATGTTACATATCAACCTAAAATTAGTATATATTAGCCATACCTAGTCCTATGTTGTATGTATGATGCAAAAACTATGGTAAATCCTCTATTTAATGGACTTTGGAAATTCAGGACAAAATCCTCTGGGTCAATTGATTTGGAAATAATGGACAAAGACTTCTTACAGAATTGTCTGTTATTGTTATGATATAACAGCACAGTCTCTATCCACAATAATCACCTTACTGGCCACCTGCTTCCCAGTCACTTGATAAATAGAAATAATGGGTAAAAATGTTATATCTAGCCTTGTACTGTGAGTAAAGGTAGATCATTATTTAATCTATAGGATAATTAATAGTTACTAATAAACCATTACCACAGTTTTACTTGTAAGTATATGGTAAAAATGGATTTGTTATAGATAATATTTAAAAATTTGATTCACCTTCTGTCATCTTTGCTGTAATCTAATAAAATATAAATATTGATTGAAGTCTGCCCTGTTTTATGCAGAAATTGTTTTGATTTTTTTTTTTTTGCATTGATACCTATATCCATTATCTTACAAATCTTAATTATTTTTTAAATGTAATATCTGTATCTATTAGCATACAAATCAAATTTTGTGAATTTGTTTAATCTTGATACATTGGTCATTAAACTTACCATAAATTAACTCCAAAACCTCAGAGGGGCTGCTATGTAAATAAATTCTTATAAGCATATACAATACAGTTACATAAATAAAATTCTAGTCACTACTGTACATCAGCTTATATTATACGTATTGATATCCATATACAGTAATTACCTTTGTAACTTGCTCAGCTATTAAAACTTTGGGGCCCAGCTAGACCCATTATGTACCTCTGTAATCTTTTGACTACTGCCCACAGGATGGGTATGGGGTGCATAATAAAGATATTTAACTATAGTACAGTAATTGTCAATTCATAGGGCTGATTGCCAAAAACACTTTATCTTCATACCTCATGTACATATATTATGAAGTTTTTTTAATCTGGGTAAGCATTGGCATTCTATATTTATTTGTCAAGACATAAACGAGTGTGTGTGTGAAAGGTTATTTAGTTTTTCTGTAATAACAATTTATTAGTAACAAAAAATTACCAGGCATGTAAAATGGGTTTTTAAAACCTATATTAGATGCTATGTTTAAGCTTTCCTTTTGTTAAATATAACTAATAGACATAATGGTAGCCTGTTAAAGTAGTCTAATATTAACCAGGTTGTACATTAGTGGAGTTGCATTGTTTTATATTGGTAATTAGATTCTTGTAAAAAGTGTTCTGTAAATGTTTATCTGATAGGTTTGTATGTACTGTAAATACTGTACTCTACATTTTGTGATGAGAAAATCTCAACATTAAAGTATTATTTCAATTTTCATACTTTGTAATCCACTTCATGTGTGAAAAGTAGTCTGTCATATTGTAAATAATGTATACTGCCAGACATGATGTAGATGAAATAGAGCATTTAACATCCTCTTTGTGTTTACCACTTAAACTTTGTGTATATTTTATGTAGTCTCTGCATTTGTCATTATCAACATGTTCTGCTATGTGCCTACCCTCCATCTTGCAGGCAATGTCTGCAAATACCCATATATAAAGGAATACATGTTACACTATTCATGGGGGAGAGCTAAATCCATGCAAGTCATACAGCACCTGGGGGATTGGAAGGCAAACACAATTCCTTGGATCAAGAGCCTCTCACTGGCATACGCTGTATAACCCCTGTGGTTTAGCGCTTCTATTTGATTATTTTTTTTATTTTTTTTATTAACACATCGGCCGATTCCCACCAAGGCAGTGTGGCCCGAAAAAGAAAAACTTTCATCATCATTCACTCCATCACTGTCTTGCCAGAAGGGTGCTTTACACTACAGTTATAAAACTGCAACATTAACACCCCTCCTTCAGAGTGCCGGCACTGTACTTCCCATCTCCAGAACTCAAGTCCGGCCTGCCGGTTTCCCTGAATCCCTTCATAAATGTTACTTTGCTCACACTCCAACAGCACGTCAAGTATTAAAAACCATATGCCTCCATTCACTCCTATCAAATACGCTCACACATGCTTGCTGGAAGTCCAAGCCCCTCGCACATAAAACTTCCTTTACCCCCTCCCTCCAACCTTTCCTAGGCCGACCCCTACCCCGCCTTCCCTCCACTACAGATTTATACACTCTCGAAGTCACTCTGTCTCGTTCCATTCTCTCTACATGTCCAAACCACCTCAACAACCCTCCTCAGCTCTCTGGACAATCGTTTTGGTAATCCCGCACCTCCTCCTAATTTCCAAACTCCGAATTCTCTGCATTATATTCACACCACACATTGACCTCAGACATGACATCTCCACTGCCTCCAGCCTTCTCCTCGTGGCAACATTCATCACCCATGCTTCACACCCATATAAGAGCGTTGGTATAACTATACTCTCATACATTCCCTCTTTACTTCCATGGACAAGGTTCTTTGTCTCCACAGACTCCGAAGTGCTCCACTCACCCTTTTCCCCTCATCAATTCTATGATTCACCTCATCCTTCATAGACCCATCCGCCGACATGTCCACTCCCAAATATCTGAATACATTCACCTCCTCCATACTCTCTCCCTCCAATCTGATATCCAATCTTTCGTCACCTATTCTTTTTGTTATCCTCATCACCTTACTCTTTCCTATATTCACTTTCAATTTTCTTCTTTTACACACCCTACCAAATTCATCCACCAACCTCTGCAGCTTCTCTTCAGAATCTCCCAAAAGCACAGTGTCATCAGCAAAAAGCAACTGTGACAACTCCCACTTTGTATTTGCTTCTTTATCTTTTAGCCCAACACCTCTTGCCAAGACCCTCACATTCACTTCTCTTACAACCCAATCTATAAATATATTGAACAACCACGGTGACATCACACATCCTTGTCTAAGGCCCACTTTTACTGGGAAATAGTCCCCTTCCCTCCTACACACTCTAACCTGAGCCTCACTATCCTCATAAAAACTCTTCACTGCTTTCAGTAACCTTCCTCCTATTCCATACACCTGCAACATCTGCCACATTGCCCCCTATCTACCCTATCATACGCCTTTTCCAAATCCATAAATGCCACAAAACATCTTTACCCTTATC
>WNWK01019603.1:0-37437 GCA_009830355.1 Cherax destructor
ACACTGGGAGGAGCGTGATGAAAAAACCCCCCACACCCACACTGAGAGGAGGAACAACCACCCACCCCCACACTGAGGGGGCGTATGAACAACCACCCACCCCCCCTGAGGGGGCGTTAACAACCACCCACCCCCACACTGAAAGGAGGGATGAACCCCCCCCGCCCACACTAAAAGGGGAGGGATGAACAACCAACCACGCCCACACTGGCTACCTGAAAAAAACTTACCATAACACTTTTAAATGCCAAACAAATACCTGCGTACTTCATTTTCAACATTTGTAAACATAACGCATTTTTAATATTTGCATACAAAATATACGACTCATGATGTTTACAGATTTTCCCTTTTCTACGTTAATATATGTTTTTGTCAGAGCATAAAAAAGGGGTGAATTCATCACTGTCAATCAGGGAACAGGTAATATGTTGGCAACATTTCCATGTACTAAAGTACTTCTTCAATCTATGTACATTTGTGTTTGTATAATACGCTCAAGTCATATGCTGATCAAAATACTTGTTCACATATGTATGTATTAAACATCAGAGTACGCCCACTTACCCCAACGAAAGTGGCTTAGGGCGCCATGACCCCCAGAGAAACACAGTTATTGTAATGAAGACTTAATAACAGCGGGGGGGAGCAGAAAGGGTCGTAAACACAGACTAATTAAGGAATTACTAGTCTGTTTTGGGGTTCACAGTTCCCGGGTTATCAACACACACAAAAAGGAGCTATGAATCGACCCTGAAACCCCCAAAATTAGGTAGTACACACAAAAACTGCAAAACCTAGAGGAGCAGGGGTTAACGGGGAAAGACCAATGGAGCAAAGAAAAAAACAAGAGGAAACAACTGTGATGGTAGTAACGAGGTGTCAGAGTGGGCGCATGTAACGAGAGGGGGTTTCCCCAAGGGTAAGTCCTATTTTCTGTTTCTGGTATATGTGAATGAATGACGGAAAGGATAGATTCAGAGGTGTTTCAGTTTGCAGACGATGTGAATTAAGAAAGAATTAAAGTAGAACTACAAAGGAATCGGGACAGGCTGCAAACTTGGTCCAATAAATGGTTCTTCAAGTTTAATCCCACCAATTACTAAGTCATGTAGATTGGGAAGGTCAAAGACCGGGTACCCCTGGGGGCCGCTAAAAACCTCACTAAGGAAAATGATTGTGGGTGAGTATAAAAAGGCACATAAAGCAAATAACTGCGCGCGGGTTGCCTAAACCTGAAAAACCCCGCCCCCAAAAGAAGGAGTCATTCAAGACACTGTACACAGTGTCCAGGCCCATATTGGAGATGCAGCCCCAAATTGGAACGCATCTAGTAAAACACGTAAGAAATTGAGAAAGGGAAAGGATTGCAACAAGACTAGCCCCGGGAGCTAAGGAGATGGGAAAGGGGCGTTTAAAATACACGCACATACCATCACCTTTAAATAAATCACACACAAACATCACACAAACATCAATCATCACACAGACACCCACAAACATCAAAAATCACACCCCTCACAAAACCCCTCACACATCACACAACATCACATTTCACAAAATCACCACACATCACAAAAAAACACACACATCACTCACACAAAAACATCACAAAAAAAAACAAACATCACACACACACATCACACACACACACACATCACACACACACACACATCACACAAACAAAATCACACATCACACACACACACACACACACATCCTCAGAGCCGGGGTGATGAATTTGAGGAGAGGCTGAGGAACACCCCTAAGACATCCCGAACAGAAAGCCCGGAGGTACATAAAAACGACATACAAAAACCAAAAGGAATTAACAGGGTTGACAGGACTTATCTTTTTTGAGGTCAGGTGCTGGGGAGAAGGGGAATTTTATAATACAGATGATTCAGTGTTGTTAGGAAATATTTTTTATCTATAGGGGATGTGTCCATTCATATTTTTAGAACAGGTGTGACAGGCTAAAGCCCAGGAGGAGTGAATCCAGTATGGCCAGCAGAGGGGCGGGGCCCGGAACCCAGACTCGCCCCTTTGCAGATTCAATTGGGGTGAGTACAAACACTCAAAAAAAAGAAGTGAAGTTGTATTGTAAAAATTGGCCCCAAAGAATGGGCCAAATGTATATACATGTTGATATGATGTATTATAAGATTTTTTCATTTCATATAATTTTATATTGCTAATTTTGATAATAGCAAAACGTTAATATCTTGCTTTATATTATTATTTGACTTAGCTTATTTTATAGGTTACATTTTACCATGGTGCTCATTGTTCGAGAGTGTTTAGTAGCAGCCCGTGAGTTGGCAAACTACCTCGCTAACAACACTTCCTTGTTATACCCCCTTCTTGGGGGAGTCAGGGGTGGCGTGACCCCACCTGAGTTGGGGACTGCTTCTCCCGACTCCTCCTGTCTTCCCTCTGACTCGTTGGGGAAAGACCTCCCTTTTTCTCTGCTTGTTTCCTGTCATTTAGACTCTGTTTGGAAGAGATTGGTGGTGAGACGACACATACTTCTCATCTTTTTAACTTAGTGATTTCGATTTTACTGGGTTTGTGTCACATTGACATTCTGAGATAACTCAGGTCTCTAATTTTTCTTTACCTAATTCCTGAGACATCTTGCACCGTCACAGTCGGGGGTTTTGTTTGCTGAACTTATATTCAGTATTAAGTGAGTTTTGTGACTATTATGGAGGATCTGCTGATGGTCCCCAGTTGGTCGTTATTTTATCTCCTTTTCCTGACGCTGTTGCTGTTTTGCTATATTGCTGTTTTTCGAATTGGTCATATTACTGTTCAACGCTGTTTGATTGTCGTTTTTTAGAGAAGTTAGCTTAGAGAAGACGTCCAGTCGGTCACTGTTAGTCGAGTCTTAACGAGTTACCTGGAACATACACACACATACACATTTTAATATCTTAGTATTATTGTAATTGTACATTTACCCTGGTACATAACAGCCATTAAGATATATGTGCCTTCAGCATAATAAAATTTTTTTATGAGAGAATGTGGGGCAACCTCCAATTAATATCTTCAGTATATTTTTATTTAATTTGATTTACTTTTATACCCCAGATATTCTCACTTTGTTAATAAATTTATTAAATTTTTTTCTTTGTTTGTATCATCTCAGTTTAAATCCTATGACTCTTGACTATGTCGGATAACTGGACCAGGATACTGACTTTGTTGCAAAAGCCCAGTAACAGGCTGGATGCTAGAAGGGCATTCCTTTCTAGTGTTCACTGGAGATGTCTATTTCTAATAGATATCGTGTCATTTTGTAACATAAAACTAAGTATGATAAGTAATGTACCAAGTTAGTAGGATGATGGTGACCTGGTGTGTAGGATGATGGGTGACCTGGTGTGTAGGATGATGGGTGACCTGGTGTAGGATGATGGGTGACCTGGTGTGTAGGATGATGGGTGACCTGGTGTGTAGGATGATGGGTGACCTGGTGTAGGAGATGGTGACCTGGTGGTAGGATGATGGGTTACCTGGTGTGTAAGGATGATAGGTTACCTGGTGTGTAGGATGATGGGTGACCTTTGGGGTGTAGGATGATGGGTGACCTGGTGTGTAGGATGATGGGGGACCTGGTTGTAGGATGATGGGTGACCTTTGGGGTGAGGATGATGGTTCCTGGTGTGTAAGGGTGATGGGTGACCTTTGGGGTGTAGGATGATGGGGGGCCTGGTATGTAGGATGATGGGGGACCTGGGGGTGTAGGATGATGGGGGACCTGGGTGTAAGATGATGGGTGACCTGGTGTGTAGGATGATGGGTGACCTGGTGGGGATGATTGTGACCTGGTGTGTAGGATGATGGGTGACCTGGGTGTAAGATGATGGGTGACCTGGTGTGTAGGATGATGGTGACCTGGTGTGTAGGATGATGGGTGACCTGGTGTGTAGGATGATGGGTGACCTGGTGTGTAGGATGATGGGTGACCGTGTGTAGGATGATGGGACTTGGTGTGAGGATGATGGGTGACCTGGTGTGTAGGATGATGGGGGACCTGGTGTGTAGGGTGATGGGTGACCTGGTGTGTAGGATGAGGGGGGACCTGGTGTGTATTATGATGGGTGACATGGGTGTAGGATGATGGTACCTGGGTGTGTAGGATGATGGGTGACCTGGTGTGTAGGATGATGGGTGACCTGGTGTGTAGGATGATGGGTGACCTGGTGTGTAGGATGATGGTGACCTGGTGTGTAGGATGATGGGTGACCTGGTGTGAGGATGATGGGTGACCTGGTGTGTAGGATGATGGTGACCTGGGTGTAAGGGTGATGGGTGACCTGGTGTGTAAGATGATGGGTGACCTGGTTTGTAGGATGATGGGTGACCTGGTGTGTAGGAAGATTGTGACCTGGTGTGTAGGAAGATGGGTGACCTGGTGTGTAGGATGATGGGTGACCTGGTGTGTATTATGATGGGTGACATGGTGTGTAGGATGATGGGTGATTTGGTGTGTAGGATGATGGGTACCTGGTGTGTAGGATGATGGGTGACCTGGTGTGTAGGAAGATGGGTGACCTGGTGTGTAGGATGATGGGTGACCTGGTGTGTAGGATGATGTAGGACCTGGTGTGTAAGATGATGGGTGACCTGGTTTGTAGGATGATGGTGACCTGGTGTGTAGGAAGATGGGTGACCTGGTGTGTAGGATGATGGGTGACCTGGTGTGTAGGATGAGGTGACCTGGTGGTATTATGATGGGTGACATGGTGTGTAGGATGATGGGTAACCTGGTGTGTAGGATGGTGCCTGGTGTGTAGGATGATGGTGACCTGGTGTGTAGGATGATGGGTGACCTGGTTGTAGGGATGGGTGACCTGGTGTAAGATGATGGGTGACCTGGTGTGTAGGATGATGGTGACCTGGTGTGTAGGATTATTTGTGACCTGGTGTGTAGGATGATTGTGACCTGGTGTGTAGGATGATAGGTGACCTGGTGTGTAGGAAGATGGGTGACCTGGTGTGTAGGATGATGGTGACCTGGTGTGAGGATGATGGGTGACCTGGTGTGTATATGATGGGTAACATGGTGTGTAGGATGATGGGTGACCTGGTGTGTAAGATGATGGGTGACCTGGTGTGTAGATGATGGGTGACCTGGTGTGTAGGATGATGGTGACCTGGTGTGTAGGATGATGGGTGACTGGTGGGAGGATGATGGGTGACCTGGTGTGTAGGATGATGGGTGGCCTGGTGTGTAGGATGATGGTGACCTGGTGTGTAGGATGATGGGTGACCTGGTGTGTAGGATGATGGGGGACCTGGTGTGTAGGATGAGGGGTGACCTGGTGTGTAGGAAGAGGGTGACCTGGTGTGTAGGATGAGGGTGACCTGGTGAGTAGGATGATGGGTTACCGTGGTGGGAGGATGATGGGGGGCCTGGTGTGAGGATGGGTGACTTGGTGTGTAGGATAATGGGGGACCTGGTGTGTGGATGGGGGACCTGGTGGTAGGATGGGTGACTTGGTGTGTAGGGATAATGGTTGACCTGTTGTGTAGGATGGGTGACCTGGTGTGTAGGATGATAGGTGACCTGGTGAGTAGGATGATGGGTGACCTGGTGTGTGGATGATGGGTAACCTGGTGTGGGGATGATGGGTAACCTGGTGTGTAGGATGATGGGTGACCTGGTGTGTAGGATGATGGGGGACCTGGGTGTAGGATGATGGGGGACCTGGTTTTAGGATGATGGGTGACCTGGGTGTAGGATGATGGGTGACCTGGTGTGAGGATGAAGGTTACCTGGTGTGTAGGATGATGGGGGACTTGGTGTGTAGGATGATGGGTAACCTGGTGTTTTAGGATGATGGGTGACCTGGTGTGTAGGAAGATGGGTGACCTGGTGTGTAGGATGATGGGTGACCTGGTGTGTAGGATGATGGGTCACCTGGTGTGTAAGATGATGGGTGACCTGGTGTGTAGATGATGGGTGACCTGGTGTGTAGGAAGATGGGGGACGTGGTGTGTAGGATGATGGGTGACCGGGTAGGATGATGGTGACCTGGTGTATATGATGGGTGACATGGTGTGTAGGATGATGGGTGACCTGGTGTGTAGGATGATGGGTGACCTGGTGTGTAGGATGATGGGTGACCTGGTGTGTAGGATGATGAGTGACCTGGTGTGTAAGATGATGGGTGACCTGGGTGTAGATGATGGGTGTTTGTTTTAGGATGATGGGTAACCTGGGTGTAGGAAAATTTTGTGACCTGGTTTTAGGATGGGGTGACCTGGTGTGTGGATGATGGGTGACCTGGTTTTATTATGATGGGTGACATGGTGTGTGGATGATGGGTGACCGGGGTGTAAGATGATGGGTGACCTGGTGTGTGGATGATGGGTGACCTGGGTGTGGTGATGGGTGACCTGGTGTGTGGGAAATGGGTGACCTGGTGGTAGGATGAGGGGTGACCTGGGGGGTGGATGATGGGTCCCTGGTGTGTGGAAAGGGGGGATGGGAAAAACCTGGTTTTAGGATGATGGGTGACCTGGTTTTAGGTGGGGGGTGACCTGGTGTGTAGGAAGGGGGGTGACCTGGTGTGTAGGATGAGGGTGACCTGGTGAGTGGGATGATGGGTTACCTGGTGTGTGGAGGGGGGGGCCTGGTTTTAGGATGGGTGACTTGGTGTGTAGGATTGGGTGACCTGGTGGGGGAGGGTGACCGGTTTTGGGATGGGTGACTTGGGTGTAGGAAAATGGTTGACCGTTGTGTAGGAGGGGTTACCTGGTTGTAGGATGATGGGTGACCGGGGGAGGATGAGGGTGACCTGGGGTAGGAGATGGGAAACCCTGGTGTGGGATGGGGTAACCTGGTGGTGGGGATGGGTGACCTGGTGTGTAGGATGATGGGTACCTGGTGTGTGGATGATGGGTGACCTGGTGTAGGATGGGGTGACCTGGTTGATGATGGGTGACCTGGTGTGTGGATGATAGGTTCCCTTGGGTGTGGGATGGGTGATTTGGTTTTAGGAGGGGGGAAACCGGGTGGGGATGATGGGGGCCGGGTGTGGAAGATGGGGGACCTGGTGTGTAGGATGATGGGTGACCTGGGTGTGGATGATGGGTCACCTGGTGGGAAGATGATGGGTGCCCTTTTGTGGATGAGGGTGACCTGGTGTGTGGAAATGGGTGACGGGGTGTGGATGATGGGTGACCTGGTGGTAGGAGATGGGTGACCGGGGTTTTAAGATGGGGACATTGGGGATGATGGTATGGGTGTAGGATGAGGGGCCTGGTGTGTAGGTGATGGGTGACCGGTGGGGATGATGGGACCTGGGTGTAAGATGATGGGTGACCTGGTGTGGGATGATGGGTGACCTTGTGTGTAGGATGATGGGTAACCGGTGTTAGGATAATTTGTGACCTGGTTTTAGGATGAGGGGTGACCTGGTGTGTAGAATGATGGGTGACCTGGTTTTAAGATTTTGGGATGACTTGGTATACTTTCCAGGGGGTGTCTGGGATTACCCCCCCCGTGGCCTGGCGGACAAACCTCTGATCGGTGATCAGATCTCGTTTCAAAAGGTTTTCAGTCCCTATTTTAAAGCTGTTAGAAATTTATCAATTTTAATCAGATAAAGCTCTAACAAAGACAAACATTGTCCCGACAGAAGACTCCTGCGTTTTTCACCTCCACACAAAAAAGACACGCCACCCTGGCTCGGAAGCTGTGGACCTCACGTTATATCGTCTTTGCAAACAAGAAAAACTTTGACAAAACATTAAATATTCCCATCAGGCTAAAGGAAAAGCACGTCTAATAAAACCTCAGATACAACAACAAAACTGAAGGGGGGGTGTTAATGTTGCAGTTTTATTCTGTAGTGAAAGCACGCCTCTGAAACAGTGATGGGTGGTGAAAAAGTTTTTTTTTCGGGCTACCCCGCCTTGGTGGGAAACGGCCGATTTTTAAAACAAAAATATAGGAATTGTTTTTTTCCCCCAAAATACCAGATCTAAAAATAATTAAGTACTTCCTTCCAGGAAAAACTCCTGGCACTTCCTTCCAGGTAAGACTCCCCGTCACTTTTTCCAGGTAAGACTCCCCGGCACTTCCTTCCAGGAAGACTCCCTGGCACTTCCTTCCAGGTAAGACTCCCCGGCACTTCCTTCCCGGTGACTCCCTGGCACTTCCTTCCAGGTAAGACTCCCTGGGGACAGGCTGAAGGTTCCACGGGTCTCTAAGGCTGGTACAGAAAATGACATACTGAGTCAAGAAATTACTTTGAGGTGCTATGATTTACAGACAACCAAATTTTTCACTTGAACATTGAAGTCAGTCATGAACAAGATTTCATGCAATTTGTCGCCTTTGACTTTCAAAAAATTATGATCTAAAAAAATATAAAACGAAACAAAGTTTATTACACATTTAACCCGCCCTTGTATGAGTAAGAAACTTTTAAACTTTCCCCACTAGGACCATTGACAAGAAAACTAACATACGGACATTTTTAAAAATTTCCGGGAACAATTTTATATAAACAAACTTCTGCAAAAAACGAACACAGTCAGGGAATTAAAGGGTTGCACGACCAACAAACTGTAGCCCCAGTCAGCCCAAGAACGACAAATTATATCGAGAAACAGTTAGTATTTCAGTATAATTATGGCAGTTCCTTGTTAGGGGAGAGCTCCTGGTCGCTGGGGGAAATGGCAGTTTTTTATGTTCGCTGGACAGCTATAAAACTCCAGGAACAGTTGTTTGTTACGTTTAAAACTACAAACAGTCGCTCAGGGTGTTTGCTACATCACTACAAACAGTCGCTAGGTGTGTTTGCTACATCACTACAAACAGTCCTCATGTGTTTGCTACATCACTACAAACAGTCGCTCAGGTGTGTTTGCTACATCACACAAACAGTCGCTAGGTGTGTTTGCTAAACACTACAAACGTCCTAGGGTGTTTTCTACATCACAACAAACAGTCGTTGATGTGGTTTGCTACATCACTACAAACAATCGCTGAGGTGTGTTTGCTACATCACTAAAAAAGTCGCTGAGGGGTGTTTGCTACATCACTAAAAACAATCGCTGAGGTGTTTGCCATCACTACAAACAGTCCCGAGGGGTGTTTGCTACATCACACAAGCAGTCGCGAGGGTTTTGCTACATCACTACAAACAGTCGCTGAGGTGTTTTACCCATCACTACAAACAGTCCTGAGGTGTGTTTCTACATCACTACAAAAATCGCTGAGGGGTTTTGCATCACTACAAACAGGGTAGTTTGCTACATCACTAAAAAAGTCGCTGAGGTGTTTAAACATCACTACAAACAGTCGCTGAGTTTTTCCTTTTCCACAAAAAAGTTTAAAGGGGTTGGGGTTTTTGACACTCAACAGTTGCTGAGGGGTTCAAATCCCTTCCAGCCGATTGTTGTACTCATTCAAAAGTCCCTTAGTGTTTTTGTCTCAGGTTTAAAGGATTCCCTTTCCGCTAATTGTTGATAGGTTAGGGTTTTCCCGCTCAGACTTTTTGTACTCGAGGGTTTGGAGTCTCCTTCCGCTCAGACTGTTGTACTCGAGGGTTCAAGGAGTCCCTTCCAGCTCAGACTTGTTGTACTCGAGGTTCAAAGGGGTCTCCTTCCAGCTCAGACTTGTTGTCGAGGTTCAAAGGGGTCTCCTTCCAGCTCAACTTTTGTACTGAGGTTTGGGTCTCCTTCCAGCTCAGACATGTTGTACTCGAGGTTCAAGGAGTCTCCTTCCAGCTCAGACTTTTTGTACTCGAGGGTTTAAGAGCCCCTTCCAGCTCAGATTTTTTGTACTCGAGGTTCAAGGAGTCTCCTTCCAGCTCAGACTTGTTGTACTCGAGGTTCAAGGAGTCTCCTTCCAGCTCAGACTTGTTGTACTCGAGGTTCAAGGGGTCTCCTTCCAGCTCAGACATGTTGTACTCGAGGTTCAAGGAGTCTCCTTCCAGCTCAGACATGTTGTACTCGAGGTTCAAGGAGTCCCTTCCAGCTAACTTTTTGTACTCGAGGTTCAAGGAGTCTCCCTTCCGCTCAGACTTGTTGTACTCGAGGTTCAAGGGGTCTCCTTCCGCTCAGACATGTTGTACTCGAGGTTCAAGGAGTCCCTTCCAGCTCAGACATGTTGTACTCGAGGTTCAAGGAGTCTCCTTCCCGCTCAGACATGTTGTACTCGAGGTTCAAGAGAGTCCCTTCCAGCTCAGACTTTTTGTACTCGAGGTTCAAGGAGTCTCCTTCCAGCTCAGACATGTTGTACTGAGGTTCAAGGAGTCCCTTCCAGCTCAGACTTGTTGTACTCGAGGTTCAAGGAGTCTCCTTCCCGCTCAGACATGTTGTACTCGAGGTTCAAGGAGTCTCCTTCCAGCTCAGACATGTTGTACTCGAGGTTTAAGGGGTCTCCTTCCAGCTCAAACTTGTTGTACCGAGGTTCAAGGAGTCTCCTTCCAGCTCAGACTTTTTGTACTAAAGGTTTAAGGAGTCTCCTTCCAGCTCAGACTTGTTTTACTCCGAGGTTCAAGGAGTCTCCCTTTCCCGCCCAGACTTGTTGTACTCGAGGTTCGGAGTCTCCCTTCCAGCTCAGACTTGTTGTACTCGAGGTTAGGAGTCTCCTTCCAGCCCCAGACTGTTGTACTCGAGGTTCAAGGGGTCTCCCTTTCCCGCTCAGCTTGTTGACTGAGGTTCAAGGAGTCTCCCCAGCTGACTTGTGTACTGAGGTCTAAGGAGTCTCTTCCAGCTCAGACTTGTTGTACTGAGGTTAAAGGGGTCCTTCCACCTCAGACTTGTTGATGAGGTTAAGGTTTAGTGATTTTTGGGACTGGGTTAAGGGTTCCCCCCCCTTGTTTTTGATGAGGTTAAACCTTGTTTGTTGATGAGGTTAAACCCCTTATGAGTTGTATGGGTTTAAAAACTTTGTAGGTTTTAGGGTTAAACCCCCTTTCCCCCGGGTTTTTTGGGTTAAATCTTTGCTAATTTAATGGGTAAGGATTTTAACCCGGGTTTTGGATGAGGTCCGGTTTAGGTGATGGGGAATTTGAGGTTTAAAAGGTTCCCTTAGGGAACTTGTTGGGGGTTAGGGCCTTGTGGTTAAAATCCTGGGGAAATAGGGTAACCGGTGGAAAATGATGGGGAACTGGGTTAGGATGAGGGTCCTGTAGGATGATGGAACTGGTTTTAGGATGAGGGAACCTGGTGTGTAGGAGATGGGTAACCTGGGTGTAGGGTGATGGGTAACCCCGGGGAGGATGATGGGGAACCCGGTGTAGGATGATGGGGAACCTGGTGGAGGGTGATGGAACCCGGTGGTAGGATGATGGGTAACCTACGGGAGGATTATGGGTAACTTTTGTTTGGGTGATGGGAACCTGGTGTGAAGGGTGATGGGGAACCTGGGTGTAGGATGATGGGTAACCTTTGGGGTGTAGGATATGGGTAACCTGGGGTAGGGGATGGGTAACCTGGTGGGAGGGTGATGGGTAACCTTTTGGGAGGGTGATGGGGAACCTTTGGGATGATGGGGAACCTTGGTGGATATGGGAACTTGGGGTTAGGGTGATGGGTAACCCGGTGTAGGATGATGGGTAACCCGGTTGTAGGGTGATGGGTAACCTGTGTGTAGGATGATGGGTAACCTGGTGTGTAGGATGATGGGTAACCTGGTGTAGGATGATGGGTAACCTGGTGTAGGATGATGGGTAACCTGGGTGTAGGATGATGGGTAACCGGGTAGGATGATGGGTAACCTGGTGGATGATGGGTAACCTGGGTGTAGGATGATGGGTAACTGTGTGAGGATGATGGGTAACCTGGGTGAGGATGATGGGTAACCTGGGGTGTAGGATGATGGGTAACTGGTGTGTAGGATGATGGGTAACTGGTGTAGGATGATGGACTGGTGTGATGAGGTAACCTGTGGGGTGTGGCAGGATGATGGGTAACCTTAATGGGTCTGTTGTAAAGGAATTTTGGGTGGGGACCTGGTGTGTAGGTGATGGGAATTTTGGAAGTAACCTGGTGTGTAGGATAGAATTGTGGATTTAACCTTTGGTATTACGGTGTGTGGATGATGGGTAACCTGGTGTGTAGGATAGGTAACCTTTGATGGGAACTGGGGTTAGGATGATGGGTAACCAAGGGTAAGGTGTGTAGGATGATGGGTAACCTTGTAGGATGATGGGGGGTTATGGGAACCAAGGGGCCAAGTTCCTTATATTAGGGGGAAAGATGGTACTTTTAAAATGGGATTGTATATTACTTTATATTTCTTTAAAGATTACTTAAAATAAATTAGTATGGTTATTAAGTTTTATATTTCATTTTTTTTGTTATTAATTGTTTTTTCAAGTAAACTACTACTCTTTATTTCTTACTTTAATTTTAATATATTTAAAAATTTGTACACCAGAACTAAATATGCTGATAACGTGTTTTAAAAAAAAAAACGTAAAACAAAGGGAAATTCTTAAAATATTGACAATTTATTTTCTGAACCCAAAAAAGTATCTATATATATATATATAATATATATATATATATATATATATATATATATATATATATATATATATATATATATATATTATATTGTGACCACGAAACAATGGGATTGAAGTGGTATTGATCAGTAAAACAATGCGACTGCCAAGGTTCAAACCCATGCTGCTTTGGCCCACCTCATGGTGGCGAAAACCCATGATGCTCTAACCCACAGGACCAAGCAATCCTAAAGAACCAAGCACCCAGCCAAGCTAGGTGTGTTACCCTTTGGGCCGAGGACATACGGGGGTGTGGCTGCCTCAGAGCTAATTTCATTCTCCTCCCGTTTGGTGTACTAGTTTTAACGACGTATTTTTATTTTTGTAACCACGAACGAGTGGGATTTAATCAATAACAACACTGCGACTAGCCGGGGATCGAAACCCCTGTTTTTTTACCCCGCCTCATGGTGAGCGAAAATTCCCCGCTCTAACCCACTGGTCCATCCAATCCTACAAAGATCACGCCCCAGCAGAGCTAGGTGTTGTACCATTACCATGAGGCGTGCCTAAACACGGGTTCTGTGAGAAATTATGCGGGTAAATTTTACAGGTAATGTCCCAAATTATTTCACCGCCATAATTGTGAAAAACTTTGGGACATCAAACAGTTTACACTTACTGATAGTGATGCACCTCAGAGCGGGGACTTTAAGGTCACCAGGTCACAGTAATGTCCCTCGTTCTGTCCCCTTCCAGGTCATCACGTCTCACACCCCAGACCTTAAATTATAATTTAAGGTCCCGAACATAAGTTCTTAAATTATTTGAAAATTTTTGCCAGTAACACTGACATATTATGTATGGACTGTAGATAGTCGATAATGACTCTTTACTTGAGTAATTTGTTGGGGGATTTCCATCTAACACCAAATTAAGATTTGGCGTCATATCCTAACGTCTCCCCTTTTAGTAGGCAATTTATGTTGGTCAATCAAATCAACATACCTGTAGTGGGGAAATTTAAAATTCTGGGAGACGGAATTTCGGGGGTAAACTTCATCAATTTCTGACGACACTGCTTCTTTACACCTTAATTTTTTGAAGAATCGGGCCCATTTACAAATTCCTTGAATAACCAACACTACCCCAGGAACGGCCTCCCGGGCATTACTCCATTCAATTTTTCCCTTTTTTAATCTTCCCTTTGGGGCAAATTGGACAAGACCAGCAGTCGCCCTTTCCCCCCCTCTTCCCATACTGTCTGCCCTCTACACAACCCCCTCCCCCCCTCAGCTGGCAGCACTTCCTTCCCCAAAAAATAGTTTGGTAGTTTGTGACGCAGTAATTTCATAGTTACATTACATTATATTAACACTTCACATACACATTACTAATTATAGGAAAATTTTTTCCACAGGTTCTATCCCCGGCTAATGCAGTTTTTTTTATTATATATATATATATATATATATATATATATATATATATATATATATAATCAACGTGTTTGATATATTTGTTAAAACTAATAACATGTCTTTATTTTAATTTCCAAAAATAAAATTGTGTCAACCAAACCTTATTAAATTTTCATAAAATTTTATATACCCAAGAATGCAGCGTTCAAACTCCACCCATTCCGTGGTTTGTTTGCAACTTGTCATTACGTTTTGCTGAGTTTATAGCGTTCATGTCCCCCCCTGGGTGATTATGTGTTCTGAATTATTATTTATCGTTCACGTGACCTGAACACCAGTCGCCCAGTGCAAATAAATGTTAATACTGAAGTACCATTCATCATGCCAGAGCTGCTCCCTCACCTTGACACCATGCCAGACCTGCTACCTCACCTTGGACCATCCCAGGCTGCTCCTCACCTTAGACACCATGGCAGAGCTGCTCCTCACCTTAGAGACCATGCCAGAGCTGCTACCTCACCTTAGACACCATGCCAGAGCTGCTACCTCACCTTAGAGCCATGCCAGAGCTGCTACCTCACCTTAGACACCATGCCAGGCTGCTACCTCACCTTGCACCATGCCGGCGTACCCTCACCAGAGACCATGCCAGGCCACCTCCCTTAGAGACCATGCCAGGCTGCTACCTCACCTAGACACCATGCCAGAGCGGCTACCTCACCTTAGACCCATGCCAGAGCTGCTACCACCTTGACACCATGCCAGAGCTGCTACCTCACCTTAGAGACCATGCCAGAGTGCTACCCCCCTTAGACACCATGCCAAGCTGCACCCACCTTAGACACCATGCCAGAGCTGCTACCTCCCCTTGAGACCATGCCAGGCTGCTACCTCACCTTAGACACCATCCCGAGCTGCTACCTCACCTTGAACCATGCCAGAGCTGCTACCTCACCTTAAGGCCATACCAGAGCTGTTTCCCTCTTGAGGCCATGCCAGGTTCTTCCTCTCCTTGGAGGCCATCCCAGAGCTGCCCTCTCCGGAGGCCATGTCAGACTTTTGTCTCCTTGGAGGCCATGCCAGAACTGCTTCCTCTCATTGGAGGCCATCCCAGAGCTGCTTCCTCCCCTTTGGGAGGCCTCCAGAGCTGCTCCTCCCTTGACCCATGCCAGAGCTCCTCCCTTGGACCAGCCAGAGCTGCCCTCCCTTGAGCCATGCCAGGCTCTTTCCCTTGAGCCATGCCAAGCTGTCCTACCTTGAACCCATGCCAGAGTTTCCTCCCTTAAAACCCATGCCAGGCGCTTCCCCCTTCCCAATGGGGCCCACCAGAGCCGGGGTTTCCCTCCCTTTGAACCCACCAGACTTTTCCCCCTTGCCCCACCATTACCCACCAAACCACCAAGTTTATTCCCATCCAAGGGGAAAAGAATAATCCTTCAGGGGCCAACCGGTTTTTTTTTGGGGCCTGCTTTTTCCCCTTTCCTTAATCCCAACTTTTTCCTTAGGTTTTTGGGTGTGTTTAAAGGATCAAACCCCCCAGGGGACCGACTTTATTTACACGGTCAAAAAAAGTTATGTAGGACCCTGAGAAAAAAGTAGGTTCTCATCAATACGAGAAAGTTTTTCAAATTTAAGCGAAATTGATAATTTTAATTATTTTTTAAATTATGTTTTTTTAAAAATTTTCAGCTCTTATTATAACTTTAATTTTTTTTTTAATTATAAAATAACCAAGTATGTTTAAGGACTTAACAACATTTCCACCGGTGGTAGAAAAAATATTTAAGCAAATGGGTTTTGAGTAAAGAAAGAACAGTAGTCGTCCATCATGATGGGACTATCCCTTTACATCCCTGCATGATTCCTCATGAATTTATTATTATAATAAAAAAGCAAAAAACCCCAAGGGGGTTTTACAGCGCCGCAGGGTAAATGGATGCAGGGAGAATGGTTTAAGAGGGAGGGGATGATTAGTGGGGGATGGAGTGTGTGGGTTGGATAGTGCGGGGGGGGGGGAGCAAAAGATTGAGGTAGGGGACTGAGGGGAGTGCTAGAGGGATAAACCCAGAGTTTGTGTAGTAAGTCAGTTGCTGTCAAAAAGTCAACGAGAGAGTCAGGATTAAAGGAGGGTCCATCAGAAAAAAGGGGGAAGGTAAAGAAAGGGCCACAGAGCGAAGACGTTGGAGGTAAATTTGGAGCTCGTTGATAGAGTGGGCAGTCCAACAGAATATGTCGAACAGACACTGGAACCTGACAATGGTCACAGAGGGGGGGGGGGGCCCCCTTTTCCCCATGAGATACCCGGAATAAGAGAGGGGCCCGATGCGAAGAGGGGAGAGAGTAGCCCCCCCAACCTGTTTTTGGGGTGACAAGAAGGGCCCAAAAACCTATAACCGGTTTAATAGAATGAAGTTTTTTTTTCCAGCAGGTAAAGGGGGTTTGTCCCAAGGGGGCGAAGGGGGAGAAGACTAAAATAGTCCGTAAATGGAACACCTCTAAAAAAAAAGGGGGAAGGTCATGTACTTGACCGCCCAGCAGTGCCCCCCCTGTTCATTGCCCTGTACGTCAACATGAGGGGGGACCCAAAAAAAAACAAATATTTGTGCTTGTTAAAATTTTACCTAACCAAAGTTTGGATACGAAGAACTAGGGTGGGGAAACTACCACAAAGGGAACAGGCAGAGATGCAAAGGGATAAGTGCCACAAGAATGTCATTCAGTTCAAAAATATGCTAGCCGGGGGTAATAGATCCCTTTTCGCACGACGCCCCCCTGAAACTATAACCGATGTTTTTTTGGGCGTTTTGGAGGCGGGGTTGAAATGAAAAGGGTTTTTTGGAGGTTTTTTTTTTTATTTGTAATAAAGGTGGGGTAACAGGTGGGTGTCTGTGGCCATGGCCCGAGAGGGAGAGGAGGGCCTGTTGACTGACTGAAGTTTGGGCCCCTGAGGGAGAGGCAGGGGTGAGGCAGACTAAGGGCATGCCCGGGGGCCCCCGCCCTGGCGGAAACTATGGAAACCAGCATGGCAGAAACAGAACTCAGCTGGCAGACAGCAGGGTTTGTCCATGAAACAGTCAGGCGCCCCGCGGGGCCCCCACCCATGGTCGCCCCACCATGAAGGGTTTTTAAAAAAAACTGGGGTCTCTCCCCCCAAAGAACAGGTCAAGAACACGCAAAAAAAATACATATATACAAAAAAAAGGACATAAAAAAAACCCCCTCCAGAGGGGGAAAAAAAAAAAAAAAGGGGGTCCCTTTCGGGGTGAAGGCAGCGAGCGCCGATGGCACTGCCCCCCCCCCTTGGACACGCACTGAACAGGGGAGACAGCCCTGAGCTGCGACGCAACAGGACATCTCCTGGGATGTGAAGCAAAACCGTAGTAGTCGCCAGGGGTTCACTAAACCCCGGGCACAACTGCTGGTGCCCCGAGTGAGGCGCCCATTAGTCACAACAGGACAGGACTGGCAAGGACTAGGGGGTTTTTCCCCTCGACGGGGACTGCGGAGCTGTCGCGGGGCGAGGTGGGGAGTCGTGACGGGGACCCCGGGCGAAACTTTCCGGGAGGTAGAAACACCAACACCATATCATGGTGGGAGCAAAAAAGGACATCAACTTTGTGCAGGTGCTCACTGAAGCGGACACGGGCTAAAGTCGCCTAAAAAAGGGGTTAATGCCGGGTTTTTGGGAGTGAATCTCTCGACAGTGGGTTACAGCAGAGGGCAGTGTGGGGCCCCCCCGACTGGTCATCTGCAATAACTGGACTGACGGTCTTGGAGGTAAAGTGGAACGGTCTGAGGGGGGAATCGTCGCCGGTACGTTTTCCCCAAAAAGGATTTTAGAGGGGCAAAAAAAGACAAAGGTTTTTTACAAGACGGGCCGGACGCCCGTAACTGACGCCTGACTAACAAATGTCAGCTGTCGTTTGGGAAAGGGGAAAAAATCCCCCAGGTGCACATGGGGCAAGAGAAACGACACATACTGCACATGTGGTAAACATAGCTTAAGCAAATGAGCTTTTCTGTAAAAAAACGTCACTAAGTAATACTGAACAGGGAGAACACAGACTGAGAGGAATAATTAATGAACACTGACTTATATCTTCTCTCAAATTTCCCCAAAAAAATTAAAAAAAAAGATCACTGTGAACAGGGAAAAACAGGGGGCATCATGTGGGTGATGCCGGGGGTGATCCATGACGTCAGCAGACGCGGAGGAACGTCAGGAAAAACGGGGGGACGCCCCGAGGGACGCCCGGGGGGACATAGATGGATGCGGGGTAATCCCGGGACATCAGTGGAGGACGTCGGGAGTCGGCGCATCGTGACGTCAGCAGCATGGGGGGACGTCAGGGTTGATGTGGGCGCAGCCCCACCCTCCCCTGGCTTCGAGTGGCCTCGACACTCGGATACACAGTTCTGGCAAGAATTCACAAGGAAATTCACAGAAAAAAAGCAAGAGGAGTGGGTGAGGGGAAAGGGGTGTGGGGGAAAAAAAGGGGGGGCGGGGGAGTGTCTGGGTGAGAGGCGGGGAGCCCCCCGCCCTTTCCCACTTTACCCTACCCCTACAGAGGGAGACACCCACACTAAGATAAGATAAGATAAGATTTCTTTGGGTTTTTAACCCGGAGGGTTTTTCCCAAAAAAAATAACCCCCAAAAAAATCAGTGCGTCATCGAGGACTGTCTGTCTTATTTCCATTGGGGCCTTAATTTGTCCCCCAGGATGCGAACCCACACCAGGGCGACAACAACCCAGGTACCTATTTGCTAAAGGGGAACATGACAACAGGGGAAACACGCGAAATGTTTCCCCCCGCCGGGGGAAAAAAACCCGTTCCCTTTGTGTGAAGCAAAAGCTCAAGCCACCAGACCAACGGGGGCCCCCCCTGAAATCACCACTAACTCACCTCTGAAGTGCTGAAATTTGGGTGAGCTGAAAAAAACAGCAGAACATGCTGGCAAGGCTGAACACGTTTCGAGAAACAGCATGGGGCTGTGGCTGAAGTCATGACGCCATTTCTCGGAGAATTAGACAAATTTCGCCGGGGTCCTCATGTACCTGTGTCTGGATGCTGAGATTTGCAAAGACTGGATAACTCGTTGGGGACGGATTTTTGGGGGGGGCTATGAAGTGGAAAAAAAATCAGTCCTCTTCCTCCCCACAACACAACTGCTGCGAGGCACCGCTGCCCATTTAAACCGATGTGTTATTTGGGTTTGGAGGCGTGGTTGAAAAAAGGTTTTCGGGGGCTTCTTCCCTTTTTTTGTAAAAAAGGGGTAAAAAAAGGGTTTTGGGGGTTTGGGGGCCCCTTGCCAAGGGCCATCCCTTTGGGCGAGGGGGGAGGAAGGCCTGTTGACTGACTGAATTTTTGGGGGCCCCAAAGGGGGGGAGAGGCAGGGGTGAGGCAGCCCCACATGGGCACCCCAGGCCCCCCCCCCGGCGGAAACTAGGGAAAAACCCGCATGGCACGAAACATGAACTCAGCTGGCAGACAGCATGGTGTCCATGCAGACAGTCAGGCTGTCTCCAAAAAACTGCTGCGAATCCGACGCCGTCAGACGACTTTAACCATGGTTTACACGGATGGCAGGGGGAAAGAACGGAAGGGAAAAAAATGAACCCGGGTGGGGGAGTTGGGGGGGGGAAGGGGGAGGAAAAGAACAGACACTGACAGCAGGAACTTCCCTTTGGGGGGAGGGGGGGAAGTCACAAACATAGAAAGGAGGTAGCTGAAGGAAGACAAGAGGGGGGAGAAGAGAAAAGGGAATTTTAAAAAAGGGGGACGAACAAATAAAGAGCGCTACTAACATCGGGCAATCCATAAGGGGAAGGGGTTGGGGGGCGGGGCGAACATAATAGCGAATGCAATGGGATCACCACATCGGACAAGAAATTTTGCCCCACAAAGAGGTTTTTAAACCGGGAAAAACCCGAACTGCCCCAAAGGGGAATACCCCTCCAAACCTTTCCCCATGCTTATCACTAACAACACCAAGTTTTTTTTCACTCCACCAAGGGTGAGGAAGAAAGTTTTTTCCAGGGGACTTACGCAACCCAGTGTTATTTTTTTTATTTTAAAAGGGTTTTTTAAAAATGACGAGTTGAAGATTGGGGACACTTATGCAAATATGGAATCTTTATTAAGGAAAATTTCCCAAAAGTCCTCAGTCCAATAAAAAACAGAAAAGTGTGAGGAGAGGGGGGGTTTGAGGAAATTTGTCCTCGGCTGAGGGCCTGTTTTTTTTTGGGGCTGAGGGAAGCCTTTTGGGGGAAACGTTTCCTTAATAAAGATTCCCATGTTGCATAATTTCTAAAACTTCATGCTTCATCAGGGTTTTACTAACTGGGGATAATTGCCACCCCTGTCCCCTTTTGGGAAAGTTCTGACCAACATGTTTGGTCATCAGCCCCCCCCAGTAGAGTCATTATTATTATAATCAAAAGAAGCTCAAAACCCGGGGCCCCGGGGGTGGGGGATAGTAAGTCGAAAATAACACTTTAGGTATCGGGGTTTTAGTTTATAAATTTTTTTGTATAAAGAATCCAAGCATCCATACTATCCACAGCCTTTTCAAAGTTTTCCATTAAGCTAAATTTTTTTTTTATAGACATTTATTTGCAATTTTAGACGACATTTATTTTTGGACTACATTTAAAAAAATAGACGACTTTATTTGCAATAAATTACGAAACAAATTTGGAGGATGCACAGGTGTCAAATATTGTATGTTGAATTTTTTTTAAAAGTGTTTTTTCCCCCTTTTTTTTTTTTTCTTTGATCTTTTAGTTCCCTCATCAGACATTCCCAAATAAAAGAAACACAGGTTTCTCGTTTAATTAACCAAAAAAGGGGGCTAAGATTAACCCCCTTTTTTACTTTTGGTACCAATATTCCACCTGTTGTAGTTGTATTTTTTTAGTTTGAGTTGAATTTCCACAGCATGAGTCACTGGCACAGATGGCTTGACATTCAGGGCCGACTTGGGCCGATTGTCCCAATTGGGCCCCCGGGCCTTTGGGGCCCCTGCGCCTAGGGGGGCCCCCCCCCCTAAAAGTGTAATCTACTCTCGGCTTGTCAAAAACACTACAACCGGGGAAACCCATCAAAAATTTCCTTTTTATCATCAATTCCAGGAACGTTTGACCAGTTTGGTGATTATGTTCATTGAACTGAAATTATCAGGAGTTTAAAATTCGACAAAATTCTAAAAGACTTTGCAGAGAAAAAAAAAAGAAAAAAAAATTTCTTCCCAAAAAAAGACAATAATATGACTCATTTATAGTTTTTGAATGTTAAATGATTTTTTTTAAATAAAAAAAAAAAAATCAAAATTTCCAACAGTTCAATTAAATTTATTTTTTCTGAACAAAAATAAATTAATATTTTTAATAAATCATTTTACAGTCAGTAAAGCAAGTGGAATTGTGACTATGTACGTCACAGAGGTTATATACAAATTTTGTTCCCCAATTTAGGTTAAATATGCAATTTACATTAAAAAGTCACATCTATTTGGTCTATTAACTCGCATGCATTTTTTAAACGCACAGTTTCATTGCTTTCCATCCATGGGGCCCCCCAAACCTGTTCCCAATTCCCCCCACCTCCAAGACCGGCCCGTTGACATTGTCGTTTTGTAAAAGGTCTGCTCTCGCTGACTAATAGAATCGATGAATACCTTTTCCCCCCATCACTCTGACATTCATAGCCAAGTTGTTCCATCAGATCATTCCCTTACCGCAAAAACACTCACCATTCTCCATTTGAAAGAATCCCGTCAAACTAGCATGACTGAAAAATAAGAATTTAAAAGGGCAATCAACAGATGGAGCAGGTATAACAATGTTCTAACTATATAATGCAGGTAAACAGTGTCCTAAATTTTAATGCAGGTAACAGTGTCCTAACTATATAACGCAGGTATAACAGTGTCCTAACTATATAATGCAGGTATAACAATGTCCTAACCCTATAACGCAGGTATAACAGTGTCCTAACTATATGACACAGTATAACAGGTTCCTAACTTTATGACGCAGAATAACAGTGTCCTAACTATATAACGAAGGTATAACAGTGTCCTAACTATATAACACAGGTATAACAGTGTCCTAACTATATAACGCAAGTATAACAGTGTCCTAACTATATGACACACGTATAACAGTGTCCTAACTATATGACACAGGTATAACAGTGTCCTCGCTATTTGACAGGTATAACAGTGTCCTCACTATTACACATGTATAACAGTGTCACTCACTATATGACACAGGTATAACAGAATCCTCACTATATGACACAGGTATAACAGTGTCCTAACTATATGACACAGGTATAACAGTGTCCTCGCTACTTGACACAGGTATAACAGTGTCCTCACTATATGACACAGGTATAACAGAATCCTCACTATTTGACACAGGTATAACAGAATCCTCACTATAGCACACATTTATAACAGTGTTCTACTATATGACACAGTATAACAGTGTCCTAACTATATTCAATACAGGTATAACAGTGTCCTAACTATATAACGGTATAACAGTAGTCCTAACTATATGACACGTATAACAGTGTCCTAACTATATGACACAGGATAACAGTGTCCTAACTATATGACACAGGTATAACAGTGTCCTAACTATATGACACAGTATAACAGTGTCCTAACTATATGACACAAGTATAACAGTGTCTTAATTATATGACACAGGTATAACAGTATCCTCACTATATGACACAGGTATAACAGTATACTCACTATATGACACAGGTATAACAGTATCCTTACTATATGACGCAGATATAACAGTGTCCTATCTATATAACACAGGTATAACATTGTCCTAACTATATGACACAGGTATAACAGAATGCTCACTATATGACACAGGTATAGCAGGTTCCTTACTATATGACACAGGTATAACAGTATCCTCACTATATGAAACAGGTATAACAGTGTCCTCACTATATGACAGGTATAACAGTATCCTCACTATATGACACAGGTATAACAGTATACTCACTATATGACACAGGTATAACAGTATACTCACTATATGACACAAGTATAACAGTATCCTCACTATATGACGCAGGTATAACAGTGTCCTAACTATATGACACAGGTATAACAGAGTCCTCACTATATGACACAGGTATAACAGAATCCTCACTATATGACACAGATATAAGTGTTCTAACTATACGACACAGATATAACAGTATCCTCACTATATGAAACACGTAAAACAGTGTCCTAACTATCTGACACAGGTATAACAGTGGCCTCGCTATTTGAAACAGGTATAACAGTGTCCTCACTATTTTACACAGGTATAACAGTGTCCTCACTATATGACACAGGTATAACAGAATCCTCACTATATGACACAGGTATAACAGTGTCCTAACATATAACACAGGTATAACAGTGTCCTCGCTATTTGACACAGGTATAACAGTGTCCTCACTATATGACACAGGTATAACAGAATCCTCACTATATGACACAGGTATAACAGTGTTCTCACTATTTGACACAGGTATAACAGAATGCTCACTATATGACACAGGTGTAACAGTGTTCTCACTATATGACAAGGTATAACAGTGTTCTACTATATGACACAGGTATAACAGTTTTCTCACTATATGACACAGGTATAACAGTGTTCTCACTATATGACACAGGTATAACAGTGTTCTCACTATATGACACACGTATAACAGTTTTCTCACTATATGACACCGGTATAACAGTGTTCTCACTATATGACACAGGTATAACAGTGTTACTCACTATATGACACAGGTATAACAGTTTCTACTATATGACACAGGTATAACAGTGTTCCTTACTATATGACACAGGTATAACAGTGTTCTCACTATATGACACAGGTATAACAGTGTTCTCACTATATGACACAGGTATAACAGTGTCCTAACTATATGACACACGTAAAACAGTGTCCTAACTATATGACACAGGTATAACAGTGTCCTCGCTATTTGACACAGCTATAACAGTGTCCTCACTATTTTACACAGGTATAACAGAATCCTCACTATATGACACAGGTATAACAGTGTCCTAACTATATGACACAGGTATAACAGTGTCCTCGCTATTTGACACAGGTATAACAGTGTCCTCACCATATGACACAGGTATAACAGAATACTCACTATTTGACACAGGTATAACAGAATCCTCACTATATGACACATTTATAACAGTGTTCTCACTATATGACACAGGTATAACAGTGTTCTCACTATATGACACAGGTATAACAGTGTTCCACTATATGACACAGGTATAACAGTTTTCTCACTATATGACACAGGTATAACAGTGTTTTCAATATAGACACAGGTATAACAGTGTTCTCACTATATGACACAGGTATAACAGTTTTCTCATTATATGACTACAGGTATAACAGTGTTATCACTATATGACACAGGTATAACAGTGTTCTCACTATATGACACAGGTATAACAGTGTCCTCACTATATGACACATGTATATCAGTTTTCTCACTATATGACCCAGGTATAACAGTGTCCTCACTATATGACACATGTTTAACATAATCCTCACTATATGACACAGGTATATTAGTGTCCTAACTATATGACACAGGTATAACAGTGTCCTCGCTATTTGACACAGGTATAACAGTGTCCTCAATTTGACACAGGTATAACAGTGTCCTCACTATATGACACAGGTATAATAGAATCCTCACTATATGACACAGGTATAACAGTGTTTTCATTATATGACACAGGTATATTAGTATCCTCACTATATGACACAGGTATAACAGTATCCTCACAATATGACGCAGTTATAACAGTGGCCTAACTATATGACACAGGTATAACAGTGTCCTCGCTATATGACACAGGTATAACATAATCCTCACTATATGTCATATAGTGTCCTCACTATATAACACAAGCCTCAATGCTGACTCGCAATCTGGATATATTATCATGTTTTTGTTTTTTTTCGAGAAACCATCCACAATAACCATGCAGAAGTACAAGTCATTCTGGTGATCCTTCAGTTCTCTTCACACCGGTGAGACTGTAAATGGCACTGACGATCGTATTCCATTCAACTATTGTGTCAGTCCAGAGGTACAAACGGTACCTCGTGTTTTATGTTGATCACTTATCTTGTAAGCAAAGCAATGCTCGCATGCATTCTTGGCAAGAATTGTTATTATTCGTTGATCATGTGGTGTATGCTTGCCACATACATTGTTCACACATCTTCGTCTGTTCAAGTTCATCTTAAACAGAAATTTCATATAAAAGAGCAAACGAAACATAATGTAAATATGGATATGTGTAGGTGACAGAGAAATACAATTTAAGTCAAATGAACACCAACGTACAAATGAATAGTAACCATTTGTAAATAAAGTGTGAACACTGGGACGTCCAGAGCACAACTGATGCTCTCTGACACTTCCTGACAAGCAGACATGATGCTTGTCAGGAAGTGTCAGTTAATACATGTAACACACAACGTGTGTTGACAATATCTGGCGTGATGAGTTAATTCTGACTTCAGATTTCTTTGCAACATTCTAAAAAAATACCTATAAAGCTTTTGTTTATGGAAGGAAAAGTATATTGATGTACAGTTTTATATATTACCAAGTGATACTTATATATCTTAAGGGCATTTATATTAATAATGATATATATATATATATATATATATATATATATATATATATATATATATATATATATATATATATATATATATATATATATATATATATATATATATATATATATATATATATATATATATATATATATAGGACAAGATAGGAATCCATGACCAGCCAGGATCTGGAATAATCTAACAGGCTCTGAAACCAGGCCTGCTTCCCCCAACAACTACAAACAGTCGCACTGGGATGGCCCAATAGTAGAGAATATAGCCTCAGAAATGCTTCCAGAGTGTGTCAGGGAAGGATAGAGCCAGCCTCCTTGCAGTGAGAGCTCCTCATGCAGGGGACTTTCTGTTGGCTGTTCCCGACTCCAGCCTTGGCACACGCCTCGACCCACAGACCATCCGCATTGGTGTTGCCCTTCCACTTACCGCCCCTATTTTCGCCGAGCACAGGTGTATTTGTGGCAGTGAAGCAGCAGACCGATTCGGGCACCATGGTCTTGTGTGTCGTAAATCCGAGGGAAAGATTGCAAGACATGAAGATGTTAATAACATTATCAAGAGGAGCCTCACAACAGCCGGATGCCCAGCAGTAAGGGATCCACCCCAACTATGCAGATCTGATGGCAGCCAAAAGCGTCCACATGGTATCACCCTTCAAGCCTGGACAGACGGCAAGCAGGTGGTGTGGGACTACACATGTGCATCTACCTTGGCTGATACTTATCTCCAATACACCAGGGAGGAAGGAGGGGCAGCTGCTACTTTCAGGGAGTCCCAGAAGTCGAGAAAATATGGAGAACTTGCCCATCATTATATGTTTGTTCCCATAGGCTCGGAGACCCTTGGCTCATGGGGAAAGAGTGCATCTAAGTTCTTCAAGGAGCTGGGCAAAAGACTCAACAGGGTAATTAGGGATCCCAGGTCAGCTACTTTTCAGTTCCAGCGACTCAGCGCTGCTGTTCAGAGGGGTAATGCATGCTGTATTCTGGACACGCGCCCAGCTCTGAGGAGCTGGATGAAATTTTCGCATTATAATCAGTGACAAACATGTAACAATTTGTACTAGACATGTATTATCTCACACCTCGTGTACTGTATATACCATCTTTTAATATATATATATATATATATATATATATATATATATATATATATATATATATATATATATATATATATATATATATATATATATTGTTTGAAGTAATTTGGTAAGCCTTATTTTAATTTAAATAAATATAGTAATTTTCTGAATTAAGACTCTCAAATACTAAATTATTTATTAGAGTCTTAGTTATGTTATATTTTCTCGAGTGAGATTAATTTACTTGTAATAAATACAAAGTGTTTTTTACATGAAACACAGTTTGAGGGATGTAGGACACGATTAACACATACATACCAAGTCGCTAATATATACGACAACGAATTTCAGTGTTGTCTTGACGACCATGTGTGTGAATTTTAATGATGCTGGTTCTCCAGGTTGTCTTGACGACCAGGTCTGTGTATGATAGTGATGCTGGTTCTCCAGGTTGTCTTGACGACCAGGTCTGTGTATGATAGTGATGCTGGTTCTCCAGGTTGTCTTGACGACCAGGTCTGTGTATGATAGTGATGCTGGTTCTCCAGGTTGTCTTGACGACCAGGTCTGTGTATGATAGTGATTCTGGTTCTCCAAGTTGTCTTGACGACCAGGTCTGTGTATGTTAGTGATTCTGATCCTCCAGGTTGTCTTGACGACCAGCTTGAGAATAAAGTCGCCAAATTAACAGACAGGAAAAACAGGGAGGAGTGCTAATGAAGACGAGAAAATAAAAATACAAGGGAAGAGGATATAAAGGGCGAGGGTAAGGAAGATTTGCACAATGGATTGAGTCAGGCAATGTGTAACTAAGTGGGCAGATGGGAGGGGTGATCAGGCAGTATACAAACACTGGCAGTGATAAAGGAAATTAAAGAGGATGAGGGGCGAGATGTAAAAGACTAAGATACATGCATGATACATACTGGGGAAGACTATGATAGTTGCATGACACATACTGGGGAAGACTAAGATACTTGCATGACACGTACTGTGAAAGACTAATATACTTGCATGAAACGTATTATGGAAGACTAAGATACTTGCATGACACGTACTATGTAAGACTAAGTGTTACGGCCCCCTATCTAACAATGGTAGTTAGGTAATTACCTCACCGGCCGGCAGTCAAGGGGTTACGTCATCAGACCTGATATTTGACTGCCGGGCCGGCTTGACTGACAGTGTCATCGAGACTCTCCCCTAGTCAACACTGGAGAGTCCACCAGCTCACTGATACACTACTGGAGTTCGCCAGGCAGACCTGCTTGAGAGTTGTAGACTTTCGCAGTGTGGTGCTGGTGACAGGTCTACAGTGCTAACGAGACTCTCCCATATACAACACTGGAGAGTTCACCAGCTCCCTGATACACCTAGGGAGTGTACGAGACTCTCCCATATATACTGCTGGAGAGTGTCAGCGAGACTCTCCCCTATACAACACTGGAGAGTTCACTAGCTCCCTGATACACCTGGGAGTGTTCAACAGACAGACCTGGAGATTGACTCTTCGTGCTGGTGACAGCCTTAGACTATCTACTGGCTTATTCACCGTACCGACTGTGTTCCTGAGACTATGTACCTGAAAATGGACTGTTGTACCTGAACTTATGTACCTGAAAGTGTGTGACACTGGTAACAGGTGGTGTCTTGTGTGACACTGGTAACAGGTGGTGTCTTGTGTGACACTGGTAACAGGTGGTGTCTTGTGTGACACTGGTAACAGGTGGTGTCTTGTGTGACACTGGTAACAGGTGGTGTCTTGTGTGACACTGGTAACAGGTGGTGTCTTGTGTGACACTGTGGTGTCAGGTATTTAGTGGTGTAGTCAGTCAGTTTGTGACGGTGGCACGACACAGGTTGAGTCGTGTATTTGATGTGTGTCATAACGCGGTGAAAAGGTTTTATTAGAGATGGGTTCATGATGCAAGGAAGGTGTCTTATGGGCACAGAGAGAAGGGTGTCGTGTGACACAGAAGAGAAGGCGTGTCGGGTGACACCGGGGGCGTGTCATGTGACACAGAGAACGGGTGTCAGGGGACCCCGTGAGAAGGCGTGCCATAAGACAAAGAAGTATCATGACAAGGTGTGATAGTGTCCTGCGTGACACTAGAAGATGGTAGCGACTTGACACTACACCGAATACTCTATTTTACTTGTGACTTTTATCTTGTACTGTGGTTTTGTGTAAATAGGTTTTTACACAGATTATTAGATAATATGTTTTTATTCAGATTATATGTTTTTATATTAATAATATATATTTAATATAATAAAAATCTGAAATACGATATTTTACTCAGTATCCCAAACAGTCGTTTGTTACAAATACTTCTTTATTTGTAATATGGGGGCCTGTCCGGGATCATATTGTTTGTCCGGGAAATGACTGTTTGGGATAAAATTTATTACATAGTACCTGAATCTTTGTGTGTCGGTCATTTTGTGGTGGGGGTGTTACGGCCCCCTATCTAACAATGGTAGTTAGGTAATTACCTCACCGGCCGGCAGTCAAGGGGTTACGTCATCAGACCTGATATTTGACTGCCGGGCCGGCTTGACTGACAGTGTCATCGAGACTCTCCCCTAGTCAACACTGGAGAGTCCACCAGCTCACTGATACACTACTGGAGTTCGCCAGGCAGACCTGCTTGAGAGTTGTAGACTTTCGCAGTGTGGTGCTGGTGACAGGTCTACAGTGCTAACGAGACTCTCCCATATACAACACTGGAGAGTTCACCAGCTCCCTGATACACCTAGGAGTGTAGAGACTCTCCCATATACTGCTGAGAGTGTCAGCGAGACTCTCCCTATACAACACTGGAGAGTTCACTAGCCCCTGATACACCTGGGAGTGTTCAACAGACAGACCTGGAGATTGACTCTTCGTGCTGGTGACAGCCTTAGACTATCTACTGGCTTATTCACCGTACCGACTGTGTTCCTGAGACTATGTACCTGAAAATGGACTGTTGTACCTGAACTTATGTACCTGAAAGTGTGTGACACTGGTATCAGGTGGTGTCTTGTGTGACACTGGTAACAGGTGGTGTCTTGTGTGACACTGGTAACAGGTGGTGTCTTGTGTGACACTGGTAACAGGTGGTGTCTTGTGTGACACTGGTAACAGGTGGTGTCTTGTGTGACACTGGTAACAGGTGGTGTCTTGTGTGACACTGTGGTGTCAGGTATTTAGTGGTGTAGTCAGTCAGTTTTGACGGTGGCACGACACAGGTTGAGTCGTGTATTTGATGTGTGTCATAACGCGGTGAAAAGGTTTTATTAGAGATGGGTTCATGATGCAAGGAAGGTGTCTTATGGGCACAGAGAGAAGGGTGTCGTGTGACACAGAAGAGAAGGCGTGTCGGGTGACACCGGGGCGTGTCATGTGACACAGAGAACGGTGTCAGGGGACCCCGTGAGAAGGCGTGCCATAAGACAAAGAAGTATCATGACAAGGTGTGGTAGTGTCCTGCGTGACACTAGAAGATGGTAGCGACTTGACACTACACCGAATACTCTATTTTACTTGTGACTTTTATCTTGTACTGTGGTTTTGTGTAAATAGGTTTTTACACAGATTATTAGATAATATGTTTTATTCAGATTATATGTTTTTATATTAATAATATATATTTAATATAATAAAAATCTGAAATACGATATTTTACTCAGTATCCCAAACAGTCGTTTGTTACAAATACTTCTTTATTTGTAATACTAAGATACTTGCATGACACGTACTATGGAAGACTAAGATACTAGCATGAGATATAGCCTGGAAGGCCGAGAAATTTGTACGTGTATTTGATAAGTTTTTCAAGAACGTAGCTAGGAGTGAAGCAGTTATTACCAGGCATTAGTAGGTGTAGCTGGGAGTTTGCTGTTTGTTGCAATGCCTTGCTTGGTTTAACTTTGCTTCGCTAGGATGTGGTTGAGAGTAGACTGTCAGACCTAAAATATCGTTGTTTGTAGGGAACATTTTCTAAACAGAGAATTTTCCTTGTGTGGTGAAGGAGAATAGAATACTGCAGCAGAGCACATGCAGAAAAAAAGGCAATACAAACAAATTATTGCTTCAGTACTTTTTTTGTCGTTGACAGGTAAACACAGGTTGAAAATCTAATTTAAATTTATCACGATTTAGAAGAATTATAGCTGGCCTCTCTGCTAATCTTATGTACAGTTATTCTGCACTGTGATAACCAGGTGTTCCGTTATGTGAATGAATTACTCACTCGACGGGTTTAATCAAGAGTGAGAGGAAGTGCTTCTTAATGGGGCCAGCAGCGAGGCCCTGAGGTAACACTGTGACCTGAATCATAATGGTGGGTCAGGTGTGGCTAGACTACCTGCCAGGAGGTAGTGGGTCAGGTGTGGCTAGACTACCTGCCAGGGGGGTAGTGGGTCAGGTGTGGCTAGACTACCTGCCAGGGGTAGTAGGTCAGGTGTGGCTAGACTACCTGCCAGGAGGTAGTGGGTCAGGTGTGGCTAGACTACCTGCCAGGGGGTAGTGGGTCAGGTGTGGCTAGACTACCTGCCAGGGGGTAGTGGGTCAGGTGTGGCTAGACTACCTGTCAGGGGTAGTGGGTCAGGTGTGGCTAGACTACCTGCCAGGGGTAGTGGGTCAGGTGTTGCTAGACTACCTGCCAGGGGTAGTAGGTCAGGTGTGGCTAGACTACCTGCCAGGAGGTAGTGGGTCAGGTGTGGCTAGACTACCTGCCAGGGTAGTGGGTCAGGTGTGGATAGACTACCTGCCAGGAGGTAGTGGGTCAGGTGTGGCTAGACTACCTGCCAGGAGGTAGTGGGTCAGGTGTGGCTAGACTACCTGCCAGGAGGTAGTGGGTCAGGTGTGGCTAGATTACCTGCCAGGAGGTAGTGGGTCAGGTGTGGCTAGACTACCTGCCAGGAGGTAGTGGGTCAGGTGTGGCTAGACTACCTGCCAGAGGGTAGTGGGTCAGGTGTGGCTAAACTACCTGCCAGGGGTAGTGGGTCAGGTGTGCTTAGACTACCTGCCAGGAGGTAGTGGGTCAGGTGTGGTTAGACTACCTGCCAGGAGGTAGTGGGTCAGGTGTGGCTAGACTACCTGCCAGGGGGCAGTGGGTCAGGTGTGGCTAGACTACCTGCCAGGGGTAGTAGGTCAGGTGTGGCTAGACTACCTGCCAGGAGGTAGTGGGTCAGGTGTGGCTAGACTACCTGCCAGGTGGTAGTGGGTCAGGTGTGGCTAGACTACCTGCCAGGGGGTAGTGGGTCAGGTGTGGCTAAACTACCTGCCAGGAGGTAGTGGGTCAGGTGTGGCTAGACTACCGCCAGGGGTAGTGGGTCAGGTGTGGCTAGACTACCTGCCAGGGGTAGTGGGTCAGGTGTGGCTAGACTACCTGCCAGGAGGTAGTGGGTCAGGTGTGGCTAAACTACCTGCCAGGAGGTAGTGGGTCAGGTGTGGCTAGACTACCTGCCAGGGGTAGTGGGTCAGGTGTGGCTAGACTACCTGCCAGGGGTAGTGGGTCAGGTGTGGCTAGACTACCTGCCAGGAGGTAGTGGGTCAGGTGTGGCTAGACTACCTGCCAGGAGGTAGTGGGTCAGGTGTGGCTAGACTACCTGCCAGGAGGTAGTGGGTCAGGTGTTACTAGATTACCTGCCAGGAGGTAGTGGGTCAGGTGTGGCTAGACTACCTGCCAGGAGGAAGTGGGTCAGGTGTGGCTAGACTACCTGCCAGGGGGTAGTGGGTCAGGTGTGGCTAGACTACGTGCCAGGGGGTAGTGGGTCAGGTGTGGCTAGACTACCTGCCAGGGGGTAGTGGGTCAGGTGTGGCTAGACTACCTGCCAGGGGGTAGTGGGTCAGGTGTGGCTAGACTACCTGCCAGGGGGTAGAGGGTCAGGTGTGGCTAGACTACCTGCCAGGGGTAGTGGGTCAGGTGTGGCTAGACTACCTGCCAGGGGTAGTGGGTCAGGTGTGGCTAGACTACCTGCCAGGGGTAGAGGGTCAGGTGTGGCTAGACTACCTGCCAGGGGGTAGTGGGTCAGGTGTGGCTAGACTACCTGCCAGGGGGTAGTGGGTCAGGTGTAGCTAGACTACCTGCCAGGGGGTAGTGGGTCAGGTGTAGCTAGACTACCTGCCAGGGGGTAGTGGGTCAGGTGTATCTAGACTACCTGCCAGGGGGTAGTGGGTCAGGTGTGGCTAGACTACCTGCCAGGAGGTAGTGGGTCAGGTGTGGCTAGACTACCTGCCAGGAGGTAGTGGGTCAGGTGTGGCTAGACTACCTGCCAGGAGGTAGTGGGTCAGGTGTGGCTATACTACCTGCCAGGAGGTAGTGGGTCAGGTGTGGCTAGACTACCTGTCAGGAGGTAGTGGGTCAGGTGTGGCTAGACTACCTGCCAGGAGGTAGTGGGTCAGGTATGGCTAGACTACCTGCCAGGAGGTAGTGGGTCAGGTGTGGCTAGACTACCTGCCAGGAGGTAGTGGGTCAGGTGTGGCAGACTACCTGTCAGGAGGTAGTGGGTCAGGTGTGGCTAGACTACCTGCCAGGAGGTAGTGGTTCAGGTGTGGCTAGACTACCTGCCAGGGGTAGTAGGTCAGGTGTGGCTAGACTACTTGCCAGGGGTAGTGGTTCAGGTGTGGCTAGACTACCCTGCCAGGGGGTAGTGGAAGGAGCGTTGCCCTCCAGTTTGGCCGCAGACAAGTGGTTCTAGGTGCTAAGTCACATGTTCACATGATTTGTTAGCATGTTATACTAACCTCGCTGTGTTCATCATGTTCTTGCATGGTATACTAACCTCTCTGTGTTCGTCATGCTGTTGTATATTATATCACCTGTGTTCATGCTGCTACGGCATGTTATGCTGACTTCCTTGTTTGGTCGCCATGATGCTCCATGTTATTATCTGTCTCTGTACTCACCTAATTGTGGTTGCAGGGTCGATTCACAGCTCTGGCCCCTCTTCACTTGTCGCTAATAGGAAACTCCTCCTTGCTCACCGAGCAAGGTGAACCCAGTGTTTGAACTTTGTGTGAGTGAACCCAGTGTATGAACTTTGTGTGGGTGAACCCAGTGTATGGAGTGGAAATATGATCCTGCTTTATGAAGAACTGTGTACCTAGTGTATGAACCAAGTGAGTGGAAACGTGTGAACCAGTGTAAGGACCCAGTGTGATTGGACCAACTGTGTGCAGCCAGTGTGTGCACGCAGTGTATGGACCCAGTTGGGGGTAATGTGAGGACCCAGTGTAGCAGAACCCAGTATGTGCAGGCAGTGTGTCGACCAAGTGTAGGAGGTCCGTCCATCTTTGTGCATTCCTGAAGCCTAAGTTTGTAAGCAGTGAGTGACCTCAGTGAGTGACCTCAGTGAGTGACCTCAGTGGATGGACGCAGCGTCTGGACCAACTGTGATTACCCATTGTGTGGACCCATTGGTGGACCCATTGTATGGACCCATTGTATGACCCCAGCAGTGTGTGAAAGTATGTCCTTAGGTACTATAACTGAGTAAGAGTAGGAACTGGGAGGGTGGAAGACTTAGGTACTATAACTGAGTAATAGTAGGAACTGGGAGGGTGGAAGACTTAGGTACTATAACTGAGTAAGAGTAGGAACTGGGAGGGTGGAAGACTTAGGTACTATAACTGAGTAAGAGTAGGAACTGGGAGGGTGGAAGACTTAGGTACTATAACTGAGTTAGATTAGGAACTGGGAGGGTGGAAGACTTAGGTACTATAACTGAGTTAGAGCAGGAACTGGGAGGGTGGAAGACTTAGGTACTATAACTGAGTAAGAGTAGGAACTGGGAGATTGGAAGACTTAGGTACTATAACTGAGTAAGAGTAGGAACTGGGAGGGTGGAAGACTTAGGTACTATAACTGAGTAAGAGTAGGAACTGGGAGGGTGGAAGACTTAGGTATTATAACTGAGTAAGAGTAGGAACTGGGAGGGTGGAAGACTTAGGTACTATAACTGAGTTAGATTAGGAACTGGGAGGGTGGAAGACTTAGGTACTATAACTGAGTTAGAGTAGGAACTGGGAGGGTGGAAGACTTAGGTACTATAACTGAGTTAGAGTAGGAACTGGAGGGTGGAAGACTTAGGTACTATAACTGAGTTAGAGTAGGAACTGGGAGGGTGGAAGACTTAGGTACTATAACTGAGTTAAAGTAGGAACTATTAAGGTGGAAGACTTAGGTACTATAACTGAGTTAGAGTAGGAACTGGGAGGGTGGAAGACTTAGGTACTATAACTGAGTTAGAGTAGGAACTGGGAGGGTGGAAGACTTAGGTACTATAACTGAGTTAGAGTAGGAACTGGGAAGGTGGAAGAAGAGGCAAGAAAATAAGTTCCAGTTTGTCCTCCATATTATCTTAATTAAGAGGATCATCATTCATACTGAGGTGTTTATTATCCCTCTTGTCACTTCTCTGTTGCAAGTCACTCTCTGGAGGATGACCTGGAGTTGCAGTACTCCAGTATGGTGCAACACTGTTCTCACTGACTCCCTGGGATGCCCTGGAGTTGCAGTACCCAGTATGGTGCAACACTGTTCTCACTGACTCCCTGTGGATGCCCTGGAGTTGCAGTACTCCAGTATGGTGCAACACTGTTCTCACTGACCCCTGTGATGACCTGGAGTTGCAGAACTCCAGTATGGTGCAACACTGTTCTCACTGGCTCCTGTGATGCTTGCCATTATTGTCAACCATTTTTAATCTGATATTATGAATGACTTGATTATCTCCTTCTTGTTCTGGTGAATACACAGTCATTAACATAGTCGACTGAAATTCTGGAGCATATTCAGGGGGTTTTCCTCAGGTAAGATGATGGCGGACTTGGATGAAAAACGTCAGGTGTGGTTGCAGGGTCGAGACAGAGCTCCCGGTCCTACTTTTCGCTGGTCGCTATTTTGTTCACTTTCTTCTGGTTTCAAGAACCTTATCGTACCTCTTCTTAAAGCTATGAAGGGATCCTGCTTTTACCACTTCAATCTTCACATTGTTTCACTTCTTAACAACTCATAGGCTGAAGAAATATTTCCTAACATTTTTATGACTTATCTAACCTTTCAACTTCCAGTATTTCCCCGTTTCCCATCTCTCAAAAAATCTGTCGCTAATTCACTTTGTCAATTCTTCTCAGTATTTTGTATTTGCTATCGTACCCCTCGCCCCTAGTCCTTCTGTCCCCCGGTGTAAAGGTTTATTTCCCCTTAACCTCTCCTCATGGGACTCCCCAAGCCCGGGGACAATCTTTCTACAAACTTTGTCCTTTCCCCCAATTTCGTGACGCTTGAAGTGTAGTGGGTTCCATACGGGTGCTACGTACTCTAATATGATTGACGTAAATACTGTACAGTGTGGTGAATGTTTTTTTCATATGTCAAACGTATTCTTCGTTTGTAAGCCCCCTATGCTGCAGCAGTTATGTGATTGATGTGCGCCTCAGGGATTGCTCGGTATAAAAAATCACCCCAAGGACATTCTCACTGTTTTAGGTTCAGTTTTTTTCCCCCCGCTTGTATTGCTTCATGACTTTGGCAGGGGTTTAATTTTAGGATCCATTTCCCAGCCCAGGCTAGTGTTGCCAGATCCGTTTAAGTTTTTCCTGGTCCTTGTCCGTTTGTAGTCTCTTTTAATTTCACGTCGTCTCTGAAAAACCTGCTGTGCCCCTTCTTATATAAAGATATACAAGAACAGAACCGGCATTATGATTGATGTGTACTATCTTTTGTGGTTCAATCGAGTGTGTGTGTGTGTGTGTGTGTGTGTGTGTGTGTGTGTGTGTGTGTTTTTTTATGCGCGTTTTTATTCTAACCTATATGTTTCCCCTAGATGGGGTTGCAGGGTCGATTCAGAGCTTCTGCCCCTTTCGCTGCCCCTACTAGATTCACTCTCCCCCGGCTCTAAGAGCCTTATTATACCTCTTCTCAAAGCTATGTATGGATCCCACCTCTACTACTTTACTCTCCAGAGTGATCACTTACTGACAACCCTAGGGCTGAAATAATATTTCATAACATCCTATAACTCATCTAATTTTTCAAAGTTCAGTTGTGTCCCTTGTTCCTGTTCCCTTTTTGAAACAGTCCCTCCTGTTCCCCATGTTACGCCCTTCATATTTTGTACGTCGTTATCTATCCCTCCTATCCCCCCTGTCCTCCAATGTCATCAAGTTGAGTTCCCTTAACTTCTCCTCCTGTCTAATTGCCCTTAATATACAAAATTACCATCCCAAACTCTCTTTCATTACCCAGGGTTGACCTTTGACATGGGGGACCTTTGACATTGGGCTAACGGTTCATCGGTTGGTCACGTGAGCAGAAACAGTTTCCCTATGAACTCTCACTGGTTACAGTGACACTCCCAGGGCATACCCATTGTTCGGGGCTAGTTTGTTGCAAAACTTTGCACTTTCTTTAATATCTTGACGTGTACTCACCTAGTTGTACTCACCTAGTTGTGGTTGAAGGGGGCGAGTCATAGCTCCTGGCCCCCCCTCTTCACTGGCCACTACAGGGGCACTCTCCCTGGGCCCTGAGCTTTATCATACCTCTTCTTAAAGCTATGTATGGAGCCTGCCTCCACTACATCACTTCAAACTATTCCCCCCACCACTCTGTGACTGAAAAATACTTCCTAACATCTCTGTGTTTCATCTGAGTCTTCAACCCAACTGTGTCCCCTTTTTCTGTGTCCCATCCTGGAACAATCTGTCTCTGTCCACCTTGTCAATTCCTCTCAG
>WNWK01019604.1:0-37434 GCA_009830355.1 Cherax destructor
AAATGACAGAACCACAACAAGAATTGAGGGAATGGTGCTTGTCAATAGTAACAGGAGTAGTATCAATGGTTGTAAGAAGAGAAAGATCGCGAGCTTGGCCAGCATTCTGGACTGTGATGATGCGAGTGCCGATCTTGAGAGCGTGAAATGAGATGTTTTTACCAACATGGCGTAGCAGAGCCTTACCAATACTATGGTCTGAAAGATAGGTATTAGGAGAAGTCGGTCGAAGAGTAAAAAACTTTGTCCATTGAGTAGTTTGAAACAGAGAGTTTAAGGGGAGTGCGTGACGAGCTTGTCGTTTCTGAGATGAACGAGAAGAAAGTGTCGAATCGTCATGTGTGGGTCTTGGTCGTTTGGGTGTTGGACGAGGGGTGGTCCAATGTGAGACGGGCGAGCGATTCGAAAATTGCCGCACCGTCGAGGGAGAAGCCGGAATCAAGGTCAGAGAAGAGCGAAGGTCAGATGTATCGAAAGGGCCAGTCGGGTCCCTGGGACCTGAAGCAGGTGACGAACTGGCACCCGCTTCAGGTACAGGGGTATTAGGGTTGTCCGAAGAGTTATCCGTTATCAAGGTAGGGTCAGAACTAGGTGCGGTATCAAGGGGCCCGGGGGTAGAGTCACAGATTAGGGCATCCATGGTTAGGTTACTTCTTTCTTTTTGTTTTTAAGAAAAAAAAAGAAAGAAGAAAATAAAATAAAAATAAAAAAAAGAATAAAAAAAGGGGGGAACGTGGAGGAATAGCTCCTAGGAGAAATGAAAGGGGCGTAAATTCCCCTCCGCGCCCAAGAGGACCTCAACACCGCAAGTAGTGCAGATGCTGCATGGAACCCGTGCCATACCCTACCCGTCATGCCAGTAAACCAGCAATCCGGGATAGTAACCTCACATCCACCGAGCCACCTCGGCGGACAAAAGAGAGGGCGGCCGGATATCCGCCACAAAGCATACCGCCTTCGGCCACCACCCCCGGAATCCGAAAGATACCCAAGGCCACCCCCCGGGAGACCGGAGAGGGATCAGGACATCCCCAGGCGATCCAGATTCCACGGCAAACTACACCACCGCTAAGAACCTCAACGGAATAGGAATGGACCACGGTACCCTTCCCCCTACCTAGGAACTAGAATGCCTGTGGAGAGAAGCTCCCAGGGTAAAAATGGGAAGGAAATAAGGGAGGGATGAGGAGGAGGGGAGGAGGAAAGGAAAGGGAGGATGGGGAAGATGGGAAAAGGGAGGGGGGATTGGGGGTAATTAGGTTCGGTCTGAGGAAGAAGACCAAAAGGTCCAATTCCTCAGACCGATAGCCTCTTTACCTCGTCAAGGAGCCCCCCTTAAAGAGGCACGTGGATATAGTGTTTACATTAAACAAAGTCACCAACAAAATTCGCAATACCTTGGCTGGAATAATTCACAATTAATCCAAACACAGTAGAGAGAACTGTAGATAACGTCTCTTTCTGTACTGAACAATTATCTCTGCTTGATAATGATTCAATACAAACCGAAACGTCAAATGAAGTTCCCTCTTCTAAGCAGAAGTTCGTAGAGAACTTGTATACAGAAAAGTATCAGTCTCTTGTATTTATGTATTTAAAAAGTCATATGAGAGGGTGTAGAGGGAGGCGGTGTTGTTAGTATTGTTAACGTTATGTAACACCAGGAAGATATAAACAACCATAACGCTATACACAGTAACACCAGACATACACACAAACACACACAGAATAACTGAAGATATACATAATATGCATATACTATATACATAGTATTATGCAGAAAATCCGACAGTAAGAAATAAACAACTATGAAATATAAATAGTAGATTATTATTATAATCAAAAGAAGCGCTAAACCACAGGGGTTATACAGCGCCATAAATAGTAGAATCAAATTTACACTGAGTGGCCTCTCCATGGTAGTCTGGCTAGACGAGTACTTCTTGTCTGGCTGCTCTATGTTTCGAGTGTATCCTCCCCTATAATTATACTTTGCTTTATATATACTGATATTAAACACTTGTGTTCTAAAATCATATATGGACAGTGCTCCTTGGACTGGCCGCTCTTGAAAAGTTAAGTTCCTCTCTTGAGGAAATACTGTGTTTGGGGGTCACACCTCTCAACGTCCCCCTCAAACTTTCTTTCTTCGTTTAGCGAAACATTTTTATAGCTGAGAGTGTGATGGACTGTACAGCATATTACAATAATATTTTAAAAAAAATGATGATAATTAAAAAATTATATACATACATTTTTTATTTATTTATTCATTGAAAAATCAGTTATTCACGACTAGTATCGGAGTTAACTTTATCATCAGACTTTGTACAAAATCATAGAAGATCAGTTATAAAGAACCTGATCTTAACATATGCTAAACATTATATTATTTTAAGTAATAAGGAAAGATAAAAAATAAATAAACTAGCAATAGGGTAAGAAAGTTACTTTGTTTCTACTTTTTTATATTTATTTTCATGATTTTTCAGAGACTGGAAGAAAGCAGAGCTCACCTGTCTGTATTTCACAGGTGTCTTGTGTTGCAGCATCCTACGTGGAAACTGACGCCAGGTCTTCCCTGTGTACAGAAGGTCACTGTCTTGACGAAGGCTTGTCTATTACTGTATGGCTTTTTTTCTGATAGATAATAGTCTAATTTATTACGATCGGAAATTATGATAGCTAAATATTCGCTTTTCTCCTGAATGATATTATGGAAAACAATGTTTTCTTTGGGAGTCGGAGTTTTTTTTTATAATAGATTTTTGCTAGACTTAGTGCAAATCTTCTTGGTGTAGTAGTCAGGATGCACCGCTGACCTGACCTGTTGGTTTATAGTAGAAACTTCTTGCTCTAAACGGCTTGGACAGCAAATCCCTGAATATCTTAGGAGTAGATTAGACACAAATTGATGTGTTAAGTAAAAGGACACAAATGCAACTAATGTGACATTTTATTGTGGCAACGTTTCGCTCTCCAGGAGCTTTCTCAAGCTCCTGGAGAGCGAAACGTTGCCACAATAAAATGTCACATTAGTTGCATTTGTGTCCTTTTACTTAACATATTGTCGGTAATTCCTTGAAGAAGAATGCTCCCTCATTGAACAAGTTTTTTCCAAACTTCACTATCCTCGTCACTTCATTAGAGACTGCAGACGACGGGCATTAAACATCTTCAACACACCCAGAGAAGACACTGCTGAGAAGAGATACATAGTCCTTCCCACCAACTCCATTTCCAAACAAGTTTCCAACATTTTTTCTAAGACCTCATTCCGAGTATCCACCTCCACATCCACCACCATCAAGGACATTACCAGTAACAGACAGGAAAAGCTTCAATCCACGGCAGGGGTATACACAATCCCTTGTAATGGCTGCAGCAAATTATACGTTGGCGAAACATCCAGAGACCTACAAACACGCATTTCAGAACACCAGTACGCAGGCAGATCTGACGACTCAAGAAATGCCTGTGTTCAACACCGAAATTTACACAACCATTTAATCAACTACAGAAACGCAAGACTCATCGCCAGAGAAGACAAAACGCAATACCGAAGAATCCTAGAATCATCACTCATCTGTATATCCAACAACTTCAACCAGAACAACGGCTTCTACAACATAGCTGAACCTATTGCCAAGAAACTTCTTCAACGCTATCCCACCTAGAACTCAAGAATGGTACACTGCAGGTCCTTTAAGTCACACAATGTTATTAACTATCACATGCAGCTTTCTCCATCTGACCCAGCATTCTCCACCTGACTGTACCCTATATATATCTCCATGTTGCTCATTTTCCAGGTAGATCTTTCTGTGACTCGATAAAGCCCACTGCGTGGGCGAAACGTTGTCAATAAAGGATCACATTATACTGCTTATGTGTTTATTTTTGCATTGTGTCGGTATTTTATACCATTTATTTCCAGCAAATATTCTGTTAGTGGGATGGATTGGGAAGGACTTACCTAGTATGGGCCAACAGGTCTGCTGCAGTGTTCCTCCTTTCTTTGTTCTTATGTATCTTTATTGAGGAAACGTTTCGCCACACAGTGGCTTCATCAGTCGATACAAAGGAGAATCGTGAAGAACAGGAGTAGTTTGAGGTGGTCAGTCCCTCAGCCTGGAGTTGCTGTCTGACACAGCAACATCTTGGTACTATGTTCCACAACCAGCTCTCCTTACCCTATATCACTCACTCATTTACCCCTACCTCACCTATGGAATCTGCGCATGGGGCTCTACATCAATAACTCATCTCAGACCACTAATAACACAACAAAAAGCAGCAGTTAGAATAATAACACATTCTCACTCCAAACAACATACTCCACCAATATTCAAAAATCTAAACTTACTCACCATACAAGACATCCATACTTTTTACTGTGCTTATTACATACATAGAACACTCCATGCAAATATTAACCCACCACTCAAACTTGTCCTTACCAATTTTAACAGGACACATGACCATAACACTAGACACAGATCACTCCTCGATGTTCCCCGTGTCCATCTAACACTATGTAAAAACTCAATGCATATAAAAGGCACGAAAATTTGGAATTCATTACCTGTCATTGCCAAAGAAACCCTACCTGTACCCCAATTCAAAACGATGCTAAAAAACCACCTTCTCACCCAAAGCTAAATGCTCAATATCAAACATTCCCAACAAAGTAGAATAATCACTTAAATGTAAAAACCTGATTAATCACTTAAATATAAAAACCTGTTATGAATAATACATACTAAGCTAACTGTTTCCATAACATTTACAGTATAATGACCACGTAAACTGTAACTGCAATGCAATTAATTGTTTTAAATTGTTATCTCACTCAATTAGTAGCATTGCTCCAATTAATTGATATGTTCAACTTATATTCAAACTTTATAACTTAGATACACAATTATACTTATTTTATAAATTATCAACCATAACTTTTTACCATGTAGTCTACAATTAAGTAGTCCTAAGAATGCCCGCAATGCACAGCATATTAGGGGCTTTTGGAATGTACATCTCATTAATACCTATGTATCTTGTCTACCCAACCATGTATCATTGTACCATGTCTAAATAAAGTATTATTATTATTATTGTTATTATTAATACAGGGAATTCTTCACTTGCCTAACCCTTGGCCACCACCTACTTCCACATTGGTTAAATGTGACACCTCCTACGACTGCTGCACCTCTCCTGCCTACGGTATATAAGTCACTTCTTCACACATATGTTGTATTATTATCAAGATTGATGGACTGACAACATCGAGTCAAGGCTAAGGGACTGATTACATCATTCTCCGTTGTATTGGACTGATGAATCCACTGTGTGGCGAAACGTTTCCTCAATAAAGATACCCAAGTGTTTCATATGTGTCTAATTTATCAACTTGTCGGTTCTCTGAACCATTCATCTGCATATGTGTGAGAGACACACATAGTAACACTGTGGAGGTGTATAAATGGAAAACAAGAATTAATATAGGGATGTAAATAGCGTTTGATAAACATATTAGGTTGGATAAACACATGAGTGAGAGGGGTTGGATTTGAGTGGGAAAATATTGTTAGTGGGATGGATTGTGAAGGACCTACCTAGTATGGGCCAACAGGCCTGCTGCAGTGTTCCTCCTTTCTTATGTTCTTATGGAGGAACACTGCAAAAGGCCTACTGGCCCATGCAAGGCAAGTCCTTATCAAAATCACCACTACCCAAAGCAACCCAAGAATTCACTCCCGCACCCACGACACCAATCAAACCCATTCTCTTTTGTATTGGACTGAGATCTGTTTGTGACAAACAGATCTCAGTCACAAACAGATATGAGATGTGTTTGTGGCTTGATAAAGCCCACTGTGAAATCATCACTTGCCAGACTGTGTGAAGAGAGAAATGAAAAGAAACATAAACAATCAAAGGACGATGAAGAACCAGTAAGAAACGAAGTAGAGAAGACTCAGCGCAAAAAACTACAATGGTTGCAACATTAGATGCAGCAATGACGTCCATTGTTGCTTGCAGCAGTGATGAAGAGGGAACCTCTGCAGAGTCTGCAACAAGCAAAACCATGCAAGATATTATTGAGAGTTATCATAAGGAAAAGAGAATTAGTGGAACAAGTGAAGACAGCTGCAGTGGTGGAAGAGAATGAAGGGAGAGTACACTGATTTGTCGAAGATTGCTGCCAGTATCTGTGTTGCCCACCCAGCAGTGTTCCTAGTGAACAGTTGTTCATTGTTGCCCACCAAGCAGTGTACCTAGTGAGCAGTTGTTCAGTGTTGCCCACCAAGCAGTGTACCTAGTGAGCAGTTGTTCAGTGTTGCCCACCAAGCAGTGTTCCTAGTGAGCAGTTGTTCAGTGTTGCCCATCCTGCAGTGTTCCTAGTGAACAGTTGTTCAGTGTTGCCCACCAAGCAGTGTACCTAGTGAGCAGTTGTTCAGTGTTGCCCACCAAGCAGTGTTCCTAGTGAGCAGTTGTTCAGTGTTGCCCACCAAGCAGTGTTCCTAGTGCGCAGTTGTTCAGTGTTGCTCACCAAGCAGTGTTCCTAGTGAGCAGTTGTTCAGTGTTGCTCACCAAGCAGTGTTCCTAGTGCGCAGTTGTTCAGTGTTGCCCACCAAGCAGTGTTCCTAGTGAGCAGTTGTTCAGTGTTGCCCACCAAGCAGTGTTCCTAGTGAGCAGTTGTTCAGTGTTGCTCACCAAGCAGTGTTCCTAGTGCGCAGTTGTTCAGTGTTGCCCACCAAGCAGTGTTCCTAGTGAGCAGTTGTTCAGTGTTGCCCACCAAGCAGTGTTGCTAGTAAGCAGTTGTTCAGTGTTGCCCACCAAGCAGTGTTGCTAGTGAGCAGTTGTTCAGTGTTGCCCACCAAGCAGTGTTCCTAGTGAGCAGTTGTTCAGTGTTGCCCCAAGCAGTGTTGCTAGTAAGCAGTTGTTCAGTGTTGCCCACCAAGCAGTGTTGCTAGTGAGCAGTTGTTCAGTGCTGCCCACCAAGCAGTGTTCCTAGTGCGCAGTTATTCAGTGTTGCCCACCAAGCAGTGTACCTAGTGAGCAGTTGTTCAGTGTTGCCCACCAAGCAGTGTTCCTAGTGAGCAGTTGTTCAGTGTTGCCCACCAAGCAGTGTTCCTAGTGCGCAGTTGTTCAGTGTTGCCCACCAAGCAGTGTACCTAGTGAGCAGTTGTTCAGTGTTGCCCACCAAGCAGTGTTCCTAGTGAGCAGTTGTTCAGTATTGCCCACCAAGCAGTGTTCCTAGTGAGCAGTTGTTCAGTGTTACCCACCAAGCAGTGTTCCTAGTGAGCAGTTGTTCAGTGTTGCTCACCAAGCAGTGTTTCTAGTGAGCAGTTGTTCAGTGTTGCCCACCAAGCAGTGTCCCTAGTGAGCAGTTGTTCAGTGTTGCTCACCAAGCAGTGTTCCTAGTGAGCAGTTGTTCAGTGTTGCCCACCAAGCAGTGTTCCTAGTGAGCAGTTGTTCAGTGTTACCCACCAAGCAGTGTTCCTAGTGAGCAGTTGTTCAGTGTTCCCCACCAAGCAGTGTTCCTAGTGAGCAGTTGTTCAGTGCTGCCCACCAAGCAGTGTTCCTAGTGAGCAGTTGTTCAGTGTTGCCCACCAAGCAGTGTTCCTAGTAAGCAGTTGTTCAGTGTTGCCCACCAAGCAGTTTTTCTAGTGAGCAGTTGTTCAGTGTTGCCCACCAAGCAGTGTTCCTAGTGAGCAGTTGTTCAGTGTTGCCCACCAAGCAGTGTTCCTAGTGAGCAGTTGTTCAGTGTTGCCCACCAAGCAGTGTCTCTAGTGAGCAGTTGTTCAGTGTTGCCCACCAAGCAGTGTGCCTAGTGAGCAGTTGTTCAGTGTTGCCCACCAAGCAGTTTTTCTAGTGAGCAGTTGTTCAGTGTTGCCCACCAAGCAGTGTTCCTAGTGAGCAGTTGTTCAGTGTTGCCCACCAAGCAGTGTGCCTAGTGAGCAGTTGTTCAGTGTTGCCCACCAAGCAGTGTTCCTAGTGAGCAGTTGTTCAGTGCTGCCCACCAAGCAGTGTCCCTAGTGAGCAGTTGTTCAGTGTTGCCCACCAAGCAGTGTTCCTAGTGAGCAGTTGTTCAGTGCTGCCCACCAAGCAGTGTTCCTAGTGAGCAGTTGTTCAGTGCTACCCACCAAGCAGTGTTCCTAGTGAGCAGTTGTTCAGTATTGCCCACCAAGCAGTGTTCCTAGTGAGCAGTTGTTCAGTGTTGCCCACCAAGCAGTGTGCCTAGTGAGCAGTTGTTCAGTGTTGCCCACCAAGCAGTGTCTCTAGTGAGCAGTTGTTCAGTGTTGCCCACCAAGCAGTGTCTCTAGTGAGCAGTTGTTCAGTGTTGCCCACCAAGCAGTGTCCCTAGTGAGCAGTTGTTCAGTGTTGCCCACCAAGCAGTGTCTCTAGTGAGCAGTTGTTCAGTGTTGCCCACCAAGCAGTGTCCTTAGTGAGCAGTTGTTCAGTGTTGCCCACCAAGCAGTGTTCCTAGTGAGCAGTTGTTCAGTGTTGCCCACCAAGCAGTGTTCCTAGTGAGCAGTTGTTCAGTGCTGCTCACCAAGCAGTGTTTCTAGTGAGCAGTTTTCAGTGTTGCCCACCAAGCAGTGTTCCTAGTGAGCAGTTGTTCAGTGCTGCTCACCAAGCAGTGTTCCTAGTGAGCAGTTGTTCAGTGTTGCCCACCAAGCAGTGTTTCTAGTGAGCAGTTGTTCAGTGTTGCCCACCAAGCAGTGTCCCTAGTGAGCAGTTGTTCAGTGTTACCCACCAAGCAGTGTTTCTAGTGAGCAGTTGTTCAGTGTTGCCCACCAAGCAGTGTCCCTAGTGAGCAGTTTTTCAGTGTTGCCCACCAAGCAGTGTTCCTAGTGAGCAGTTGTTTAGTGCTGCCCACCAAGCAGTGTTCCTAGTGAGCAGTTGTTCAGTGTTGCCCACCAAGCAGTGCCCCTAGTGAGCAGTTTTTCAGTGTTGCCCACCAAGCAGTGTCCCTAGTGAGCAGTTTTTCAGTGTTGCCCACCAAGCAGTGTTCCTAGTGAGCAGTTGTTCAGTGCTGCCCACCAAGCAGTGTTCCTAGTGAGCAGTTGTTCAGTGTTGCCCACCAAGCAGTGTCCCTAGTGAGCAGTTGTTCAGTGTTGCCCACCAAGCAGTGTTTCTAGTGAGCAGTTGTTCAGTGTTGCCCACCAAGCAGTGTCTCTAGTGAGCAGTTGTTCAGTATTGCCCACCAAGCAGTGTTCCTAGTGAGCAGTTGTTCAGTGTTCCCCACCAAGCAGTGTTTCTAGTGAGCAGTTGTTCAGTGTTGCCCACCAAGCAGTGTTCCTAGTGAGCAGTTGTTCAGTGTTGCTCACCAAGCAGTGTTTCTAGTGAGCAGTTGTTCAGTGTTGCCCACCAAGCAGTGTTCCTAGTGAGCAGTTGTTCAGTGTTGCCCACCAAGCAGTGTACCTAGTGAGCAGTTGTTCAGTGTTGCCCACCAAACAGTGTCCCTAGTGAGCAGTTGTTCAGTGCTGTTGCCTCATTTATGACAACAAACGAAAACGACTTATGGCAGAAAATGCAGAGAAACTGTTATTCTTGAAGAAAAACCTTCCGATCATAAACTTTAAGTATTAAGCAAATGTCAATTGATTATGTAATAAAAGTATTATAAATAAAAATATTATGTAATAAAAGTATTATGTATTAAAAGTATCATGTAATAAAAGTATTTGTCATGTGGTAAAAAAACAAAAATCTGGTGTTTTATGACTGTCCTGCAAAATACGCATCCGCCCGGATGTCAAGATGTGACATCCGTTATTCACATCCGCATTTTATTGTAAGCAGATATCCGCATCCGCATCCGTATTTTACTGTAAGCAAATATCCGCATCCGTATTTTACTGTAAGCAGATATCCGCATCTGTATTTTACTGTAAGCAGATATCCGCATCCGTATTTTACTGTAAGCAGATATCCGCATCCGCATCCGCATCCGCAAAATAAGTAAGTATGATATCCGTATACACATCCGCATACCGGATATCTAAATTTTTCACATCCGATACATCCCTACCATATACGTACTAAGAAAGAGGAGCACTGCAAGGGAGCTAGGGGCCCACGGAGGGTTGGAGCATGAACACAGAGGGGAGGAAAAACAATAATATAGGACAAATACAAGGCAGAAGAAAAAAAAGAAAACCCGCTATCAACTTGCCCTTTCTTCTCTTAAATCTAACGCTAACATTGTCATACTCTCTTCTGACAAAGGTAATTCGGTAGTTATCCTTGATCGAGAGGATTACCTCCGTAAAGCCGATGTCTTGATCCCTGACTCACGTACCTACATTCCTCTCGTTTCCAACCCTCTTGATCGCATCAAGAGAACTTTCAACAAGAAACTAAAGACTCTCTCCGACCTCTGTCCTTCTGACTTTAACCTTATTCAACGTTTTCTGCCCTATTTCTATGGCCTTCCCAAAACACATAAACCTGATATTCCTCTGCGTCCCATCATATCTTCTGGAGGTTCTCTCTCTTATTATCTTGCTTCTTGGCTGGCCAAAACCCTCACTTCCTTTCTTGGAACTTTTTCTCCTGCCCACCTTCGTCACTCTCAAGACTTCATCGAACGGGTTCTCTCTCTCCCGACCTGTAAGATGCTTAGTCTTGATGTTGAGTCCTCTTCACTAATGTCCCTCTTGATGATGTTCTTAATTTTCTCAGAGAGAAGGCCATTGAAGGGTTACTTCATCTCCCTATAACTACTGATGTCTTTCTTGATCTTATCCGCCTTTGTGTGGACTCGAATTCCTTTTCCTTCCAAGGTAAATATTATTCTCAAATTTTCGGTGTCGCTATGGGCTTTCATCTATCTCATGTTCTTGTTAATCTCTACATGGAATACTTCGAGACTGTTCTTCCTACTATTGATGTGCGTCCTTCACTCTGGCTCCTCTATGTAGATGACATCTTTGCTCTTTGGCCTCATGACTCAAGTCCCTTCCAACCATTTCTTGATATCCTTAATGATTTTGCCTCTTCCATTAAGTTTAAAGCTGAATGGGAATTTAATTCCTTGCTTCCTTTCCTTGATGTTCATGTCCACCGCTCAGTTACAGGTTTTGCCTTTTCGTGTACCACAAGCCTATGCACAGTGGCATGTACATTCACTACTTCTCTTATCATGCTTCCTCTGTCAAGAAAAGTGTTCTTATCTCCCTCTTGCTCCGTGCTCTCCGCATTTGTGATCTTCAGTTCCTTGAATCAGAAATTTCCACTCTTCATAATTCATTTTCCCGTCTTGACTACCCTTCCCATTTCACAGACTCTTCTTTCTCTCGTGCTAAACGGACTTTCTTCTCTCCCAAACTCTCTACTCCTGGGAACTCTCCTGTCCTCTGCCTTCCCTACATTTCCGGTCTCTCTAATCTCAACAACTCTCTCCGTTCCTTAGACATCAAACTTACTTTTCGCCAGACTAACACTCATCGCACTAATCTAGTTCATACCTCTCCTCCCTCTATAGATGTTCCTGGTATCTACTCTATTTCTTGTTCATTACTTTGGAGAAACTGGCCGATCTCTTTATGACAGACTTAGGGAGCACAAAAATAGTGTTAGGCTTGCCGACACTAATAATGCTCTTTTCTGTCATGTCAGAGATCACAGTCATCCTATTGATTGGTCTTCTGCTAAAACTGTCTACCCAACGTCCAACTTTCACAGTCGTCGTCTGGTTGAATCCTCCCTTATACACAACTTTCCTTGTATGAATCTTAGTCCTGGTTTTCCTTTCCCATTACATTGTTAAATGCTCCAAACTTCACAACACCCGTGACTTAACCTGATTTTTTTCCTCTTCTCTCTCTTCCCCTTTTCTCTTTCTTCTTTCTCCTTTGGGCTTTCTTTTCTTTATTCTGTCTTGTATTTGTCCTTTATTATTATTCCCCCCTTTGTGTTCTTGCTCCTACCCTCTGTGGGTCCCTAGCTCCCTTGCAGTGCTCCTCTTTCTTAGTCTTTGACTGACTCCACTACTACTACTTCTACTATTACTTCTCCACCACTTGCTCTCTTGGTCCCGTCCCTGTCTGCTGGCCTATATATACTCCCTCCTTCTCTCCTTCTGGAACTTTATCAAAAAAATCAGAGGTACCACTCCCATCAACAAATTCAAACACATCACCCACAACAACACACACATCTCAGACCCGCAGGCTGCTACAAACATCTTCAAACACATCTGGGAGAACATCTTCCACCCTCACCCACTCCACCCTAACGCCATCCAACACATTCAGAACAAAGAACACTGGAACACTACACACACACACGAAACAACACCAGACAGCCACATCCATCTGGACTCCCTTACCTCCTCCCAAGAACTCGACACTCCTTTCACCAACACAGACATTAAAACTCTCCTCAGACACCTTCCTCCCAAGGCTCCTGGTGCCTCTGGCCTAAACCATATTATCCTAAAACACCTTCCTGACTCTATCATTACTGCCTACACAAACCTCCTCAATGCCTCCCTTGCTTCTGGTTACTTCCCTTCACTCTTCAAAGCTGCTACCGCTATCCTCCTTCCCAAACCCAATAAAGACCACTCTGACCCTAGAAACTATCGCCCTATTAGCCTCCTCGAAACATTAGGAAAACTCTTTGAAAAACTCATCAACCATCGTCTTCGTAGATACCTGGAACACAACTCACTTCTTTCTAACGGCCAGTTTGGCTTCAGAATTCGCAGATCTACACAGGATGCCATTAACATCATTCTCAACTACATCCACATAAACACAAAACAAAGAAACAGGACAGCCCTGGTTGCAAAAGACGTTGAAAAAGCTTTTGACACTGTCTGGCATGTAGGGCTCAAACACAAACTCTGCACTAACTTTAACCTGCCTCTCACTACTCGTAAACTCCTCTGCAACTTCCTTGACGGCCGCACCATGAGAATCAAATTCCAAGGCTGCTACTCTGACTACTTCACACTAAATGCTGGAGTACCCCAGGGATCTGTCCTCTCCCCTACCCTCTACATTTTATACACTAACGACATTCCAACACCTGTATACCACAACTCCATCCCACTAGCCTATGCAGACGACATTACACAACTCACCACTCACGCCAATATAGATACACTCTCACACAAAACACAAAATGAGGTCGACAGGATTGCCTTCTGGGAACAAAAATGGAGGATCAAAACCAATGCAACTAAATCCAGTATTACATATTTTAACTATAGGAAACATGATCCTCCATTACCTGTCGAGCTCAGAACAGCTGACACCTGCACCTACATCCCCATTACACAATCTGTCACAGTCCTGGTCTTGTGACGAGGGTGATGGTCCTGTGACAAGGGTGATGGTCTTGTGACGAGGGTGATGGACCTGTGACAAAGGTGATGGACCTGAGACAAGGGTGATGGACCTGTGATAAGGGTGATGAACGGCTGGTGAGCGTGACGTACTGGTGATCAGCGTGACAACAACAAAAGGATATTAACAACAACAAAAGGATATTAACAACAACACGAGGATTAAGTAAGTTTATTCAAGTACATATACATATTAATACAGTTACATATATTATCTTACATAGCAGCATATGGATATAACAGCACAATGATTAGACAATAACATTACAACAACACATCAAGAACAGGTAGATGATATTACTGGGGAGGACACACAGAAAACTACGCCCAGTAATAACATCCACCTGGACAGCTGTGATCGTCCACTACCTGGATGAGACACGTCGCTCACCCAGTTAGTCCACGAAGCACTGGCCACTAAGTGAAAATTTGAAACTTCTATTTATATTTCACATTACATTTACATTCTTTATTAATTTGTATTTTTTTGCTGTGTGAGTGTATTTATCATCGTTTTTTGGTGTATAGATTAATGTCCATGAGTAAGTCTGCAAGTTTCATCCTTCGAGACTGTTATTAACTGTTATTATTTATCTTTTTTCTTGTTATTTGTCTCTTGTTTCTAAATGGTACATGAAGGATCACAAGTACACACTTTCATGCTCTCTCTCTATCTCTCTCTCTCTCTCTCTCTCTCTCTCTCTCTCTCTCTCTCTCTCTCTCTCTCTCTCTCTCTCTCCACACACACACACACACACACACAAATAATAATAATTTGCTCGACCTAGTCTTGTCAAATAAAGAAACTCTTGTAAATAATCTGGAGATCACTGAAGAGCTTGGAGCTAGTGATCACAAATCCATTACTTTTAATATTACCTGGGAGTACGAGAATAGGGATAATACGGTAAAAGTTCCTGATTTTCGTTCTGCCGATTATATTGGACTTAGGGAACACCTGTCTAATCTCGACTGGGGTAATCTAGCTAACGATTACGATGGGATCTGCGTTTATGATTTTTTTCTTAATAATGTACAACGTGCACAGAGTATGTTTATTCCCCATCCCAAATGGATTAACAGGAGGCTAAAACATCTATTAGGGGAGAAAAGAGGAATTTATAGGCGCATCAAAAGAGGAGATGTTAACCTTATTGACCAATATGTTCAGTTGAAAAGAGAAGTAAAAAAGGGGATTAGAAAGGCTAAACGTGACTATGAGATTAAGGTTGCTAATGAATCAAAGACTAATCCAAAAGGGTTCTTTCAAGTGTACAGAACGAAGGTGAGGGAAAAGGTAGGACCTCTGAAAATTGGGAATGGACAGCTGACGGATAACGAACTGGAAATGTGTTCTCTATTTAATGACTATTTTTTGTCAGTCTTTACACAAGAAGACGTAAATGAGATTCCAGAAATGAACAATTATTCAGTTCCTGAAGAATTCAAATTAACTAATATTACTGTCACGAGGGATATGGTTATCAAATAGATAGTTAAACTGAAGCAAAATAAGTCCCCGGGACCCGACGAGTTGTTTTCCAGGGTACTTAAAGAATGCAAAATGGAACTTAGTCAGCCATTAACGAATGTGTTTAATACGTCCATCCTAACTGGTGTTGTGCCAGAGATGTGGAAGATAGCTAATGTAGTTCCTATATTCAAATCAGGGGATAAGTCCATTCCATCAAATTACCGTCCAATAAGCCTCACGTCTATAGTAGGCAAATTATTAGAATCAATTATAGCTGATATTATCAGAAGTCACCTTGAAGACCATAATTTGATTAATGAATCTCAGCATGGGTTTACGAGAGGTCGTTCCTGCCTGACAAATTTACTGACGTTTTTCAATAAAACATTTGAGGCAGTAGACAGTGATAAAGAATATGATATAGTTTACTTGGATTTCAGTAAGGCCTTCGATAGAGTACCTCACAAGAGACTCTTAAGAAAGGTGGCAGCTCATGGTATAGGAGGTAAAGTTCTAGCATGGATAGAGGCATGGCTTACCAATAGAAAGCAGAGAGTTTCCATTAATGGGGTCAAATCTGAATGGGGATTAGTCACTAGTGGCATTCCACAAGGATCAGTTTTGGGCCCATTGTTGTTCATAATTTACATAAATGACCTTGATGAAGGAATTGCAAGTGACATGAGTAAATTTGCTGATGATACAAAAATAGGCCGTATAATTCATTCTGAGGAGGATACCAATGAACTCCAGGAGGATTTGGACAAATTAATGTCATGGTCTGAAAAGTGGCAGATGAAGTTCAATGTGGACAAGTGTAAGGTGCTAGTCGTTGGTAATGAAAATATCCCTCGAATTTATAAACTAGGTGAAGTTGAGCTTGATCATACAGAATGTGAAAAAGACTTGGGAGTCATGGTAAGCAGGAATCTAAAGCCAAGACAACAGTGCCTAAGTGTGCGCAATAAGGCTAACAGATTACTAGGATTTATTTCAAGAAGTGTAAGCAACAGAAGTCCAAAAGTTATTTTGCAGCTCTATACATCACTAGTGAGACCTCATTTGGATTATGCAGCTCAGTTTTGGTCTCCTTACTACAGGATGGATATAGATTCATTGGAGAACATACAGAGAAGAATGACTAAAATGATTTACAGTATAAGAAATCTCCCGTATGACTTAGAGCGTTGAATCTCCACTCTCTGGAGAGACGTAGAATGAGGGGAGATATCATCGAGGTGTACAAGTGGATGATAAGCATAAACAAGGGAGATATTAATAAAATACTGAGGATATCGAACCAAGTAAGAACCAGAAATAACGGATTTAAATTGGATAAATTTAGATTTAGAAAGGACATAGGCAAGTACTGGTTTTCGAACAGAGTTGTAGATGCGTGGAACAATCTTCCGAGTACTGTGATAGAGGCTAGGACCTTGGGTGGCTTTAAAAAGAGATTGGACAAATATATGAGTGGGAGGGGCTGGGTTTGATTGGTGTCGTGAGTACGGGAATAAATTCTTAGGTAGTGGTGGTTTTGATAAGGACCTGCCTTGTATGGGCCAGTAGGCCTTCTGCAGTGTTCCTCCATTCTTATGTTCTTATGTTCTTAAACACACACATACACACACACACACACACACACACACACACACACACACACACACACACACACACACACACACACACACACACACACACAAACACACACCATTCACCACCACACTTGCACATACTCCAATAAATATAGCAAAACACACATAATACTATGTATCTAACGTATACATACATTCATAAAATAACACATATAATCTTCTGTATCAATCATATTCATACATTTATAGAGTAACCCACATAATCCTCTGTATAAAATATTTCACATATTCATAGAAAAACACACATAACTCTCTCCTTTCATTATATATATATATATATATATATATATATATATATATATATATATATATATATATATATATATATATATATATATATATATATATATATATATGTCAAATAGGTAGAACATTTATTAAAATTAAAAAAAAATATATCTTGTGTCGTGAAAGTTGAATAAGAATATTTATGTTGACCACATAAATAAAAGGGAAAATAGTGATTCACATTATTTTGAAGACATGGACTGTGAAAGTTGTGAAAGTTGTGAAATGATCTTGTTGAAGATAAGGAGTAGACAGAGTTAATCGTTATGCAGTTAAATAAATCCTTCTCACTACTCTCTTCTTTCACCTCATTTGTAATGACAGACAAAATATTCACCAACACTAAAAAAAAAAATTAGCTGACGGCTTAATCTTTTGATTAAAAAGCTTTTCTGTGTTGCTGCTACAGTCTGGCCAGTACTCTTCACTGGTAATATATCGCGTACTATATTTTGTTGTGATGTTCTGTGATGTGTAGATGTTAGGAACCAGGGTAATGGATGAGTGACCAGGGTGATGGATGAGTTACCAGAGTGATATATGAGTGACCAGGGTGATGGATGAGTAACCAGGGTGATGGATGAGTTACCAGGGTGATGGATGAGTGACCAGGGTGATGGATGAGTGACCAGGGTGATGGATGAGTGACCAGGGTGATATATGAGTGACCAGGGTGATTTATGAGTGACCAGGGTGATGGATGAGTGACCAGAGTGATGGATGAGTGACCAGGGTGATGGACGAGCTACCAGGGGGATGGATGAGTGACCAGGGTGATAGATGAGTGATCAGGGGGATGGATGAGTTACCAGAGTGATATATGAGTAACCAGGGTGATGGATGAGTAACCAGGGTGATGGATGATTGACCAGAGTGATGGATGAGTGACCAGGGTGATGGATGAGTTACCAGGGTGATGGATGAGTGACCAGGGTGATGGATGAGTGACCAGGGTAATGGATGAGTGACCAGGGTGATGGATGAGTGACCAGAGTGATATATGAGTGGCCAGGGTGATGGATGAGTGACCAGGGTGATGGATGAGTGACCATAGTGATGTATGAGTGACCAGGGTGATGGATGAGTGACCAGGGTGATGGATGAGTGACCAGAGTGATGGATGAGTGACCAGGGTGATGGATGAGTGACCAGAGTGATGGATGAGTGACCAAGGTGATGGATGAGTAACCAGGGTGATGGATGAGTGACCAGAGTGATGGATGAGTGACCAGGGTGATGGATGAGTGACCAGGGTGATTGATGAGTGACCAGGTGATGGACGATTTACCAGGGTGATGGACGAGTTTCCAGGGTAATGGATGAGTGACCAGGGTAATGGATGAGTGACCAGGGTAATGGATGAGTGACCAGGGTAATGGATGAGTGACCAGGATGATGGATGAGTGACCAGGGTAATAGATGAGTGACCAGGGTGATGGATGAGTGACCAGGGTGATGGAGGAGTGACCAGGGTGATGGACGAGTTACCATGGGGATGGATGAGTTACCATGGGGATGGATGAGTTACCAGGGGGATGGATGAGTGACCAATGTGATGAATGGCTGACGAGGTTGATGATGGGAGACCAGAGTGATGGATGGGTGACCAGGGTGATGGATGGGTGACCAGGGTGATGGATGGGTGACTAGGGTGATGAATGGGTGACGAGAGAAATGAATGGGTGACGAGGGTAATAGATGGGTGGTGAGGGTGATGGATGAGTGACTAGGGTGATGGATGGTCAACAGGGTGATGGATGGTGACCAGGGTGACAGATGAGTGACCAGGGTGATGGATATCTGACGAGGATGATATCTAGGCACGACACTACCTTGACCCTGGCCACGACGCTACCTTGACCCTTTCCACGACACTACCTTGACCCTGGCCACGACGCTACCTTGACCCTGGCCACGACGCTACCTTGGTCCTGGACACGACGCTACCTTGACCCTGGCCACGACGCTACCTTGACCCTTTCCACGACACTACCTTGGTCCTGGACACGACACTACCTTGACCCTGGCCATGACGCTACCTTCACCCTGGCCACGATGCTGCCATGACCCTGGCCACATCGCTACCTTGACTCTGGCCACGACTCTACCTTGAGCGTGACCACGACCCTACCTTGACACTGGCCATGACGCTACCTTGACCCAGGCCACGACACTACCCTGACCCCTGGCCACGACGCTACCTTGACCCTGGCCACGACGCTATCTTGACCCTGACCCAAACGCTACCTTGACCCTTTCCACGACGCTACCTTGACACTGGCGACGACGCTACCTTGTCCTTGGTCACTACGCTACCTAGATCCTGGCCACGACGTTACTTTGACCCTGACCACGACACTACCTTGATCCTGGCCACGACGCTTCCTTGACCCTGGCCACGACGCTTCCTTGGCCCTGGCCACGACGCTACTTTCACCCTGGCTACGACACTACCATGACCCTGACCACAACGCTTTCTTGACAATGGCCACGACGCTACCTTGACCTCTCTCTCTCTCTCTCTCTCTCTCTCTCCTTCCTGCTTTCACTGACTCTCAGAACATAAATGAGTGAGATCGGCAATGTCCTACCTGTACGATAAGCTTCGCTTTTCTTAGAAAGAAAGCCAGAGTGGGGCTACTTTAATTCCGAAATCCTCCATTATTATTATTATAATAAAAAAGAAGCGCTAAACCACAGGGGTTATACAGCACCGAAATCCTCCAGGTGTCTTTTTTGAACAATTTTTTTTGACGTTTCTAACTCATTTTCTTTCCAGTCTTACTAATACTTTCAAACGTTTCCTATAGCTAGCAACTCTCATAAACTGTACATGTTTATTTTTAAAAGGAAGATTTCTAAACTATTCTCTCTTCACGGAAGGTGCATTGTTGTTACTGAAGGGATCTTTATCCTAAAAGATCAGGAATTCCAGGCAATGTTATGATCTTAACTTTGACTGGAAAGGACAAAATAAATTTAGAAAAGAAAGGTTGTTTTGGATCAACATAAAATAGGATATTATTGAGCAATATTTGAAAGAGAATGAGACGATGCCTGGCTGCAACAATTTACAACTGACTCACAAATTTGAGAGGTTATGTAAGGCAAGATTAATCAGGAAACAGGACAAGTGTTTCCCCGGCGCGGGTTTAGTCATATGATGACCTACAGCTGGAGTTTTGGTCATCTGACGAAGGCCTTCTGCTGGCTTACCTGTCCAACTCTTAAAAATTATGGTTATAATTATGTATAACCATTAGATAATGAAGCAACAAAAATTGAGAAAAACATTAAATAACGTTTTACTTTAAAGTGTAAATAAAGATCACAAGAGTTTAGTGAGTACCAGCATGATGTGACCAGGATGATGTGTGACCAGGATGATGTGTGACCAGAATGATATGTGACCAGCATGATGCGGACCAGGATGATGTGACCAGATGATATGTAACCAGGAATGATATTGACCAGCAGATGATGTGACCAGAATGATGTAGAACCAGCATGATGTGTGACCAGAATGATATGCGACCAGCATGATGATGTGACCAGCATGATGTGTAACCAGGATTATGTGTGACCAGAATGATAGCACCAGAAAGATATGTACCAGAGATGATGTGTGACCAGAGATGATGTGTGACCAGAGATGATGTAGACCAGAATGATATGCAACCAGGAGATGTAGAACCAGCATGATAGGACCAGAGATGATGTGTGACCAGAGATGATTGACCGGATGATGAACCAGAAAGATATGGACCAGCATGATATTGACCAGCATGATGTACCAGCAGAATGATGTGACCAGATGATAATGGACCAGAGATGATGTAGACCAGAAAGATGTGTACCAGATGATGTGTGACCAGGATGATACAACAGTAATGCGGCCAGATATGCAGGATATGTGGACCAGAATGATAGTGACCAGAATGATAATGCAACCAGATGATGATACCAAGGCCACGAGATGTGTACCAGATGATGTGACCAGAAAGATATGAACCAGAGATGATAATGCGAACCAGGATATGTACCAGGATGATGTGTGACCAGCATGATTGACCAGAATGATTGACCAGAATGATAATGACCAGAATGATGTAGCAACCAGAGATGATATGCACCAAGCATGATATGTGACCAGGATGATAGAATTGTGAAGATGATAATGGCAACCAGAGATGATATGTACCAGAATGATGTGTAACCAGATGATGGGACCAGGATGATGTGCAACCAGAATGATGTGTACCAGAGATGATATGTGACCAGAATGATATGTGACAGAGATGATCAATGAGCACCAGAATGATGTGTAACCAGAGATGATATGTAACCAGAGATGATTGTAGACCAGAGATGATATTAGCACCAGAGATGATATGACCAGAGATGATAGACCAGATGATGTGTACCAGAGATGATATGTAACCAGGAATGATATGCGGACCAGGATGATGTGAACCAGAATGTAGACCAGGATATGGACCAGAATGATAATGTGAACCAGAATGATAATGCAACCAGAATGATATGAACCAGAGATGATAATGAGCAGACCAGAGATGATATGTTAGATGAGCCAGGAATGATATGTGAACCAGAGATGATGTGACCAGAGATGATAGTGACCAGAGATGATACCGATGATGTAACCAGGATGATAGTGACCAAGGATATTGTAACAGAGATGATAATGTGACCAGAGATGAATGTATGACAGATGATATAGACCAGAATGTGACCAGATATATGGCACCAGATGATATTGCACCAGAGATGATATGTGACCAGAGATGTGTGACCAGATGATATGTACCAGGATGATGTGAACCAGAAAGATATGACCAGGATGATGTGCAGAATGAAAATGTAACCAGAATGATAATAGCGACCAGAGATAATGTAACCAGGATAATGTGAAACCCGAATGATAATGGCAACCAGAATGATATGTGACCAGGATGATATGTGACCAGGATGATGTGAACCAGGATGATGGTGACCAGAATGATAGGTAACCAGAGATGATAGGTGACCAGGATGATGTGTGACCAGAGATGATAGGTGAACCAGAGATGATGTGTGAGCAGATGATAGTGACAGGATGATATGTGACCAGGATGATATGTGACCAGATGATGTTGACCAGAGATGATGTGTGACCAGGATGATAATAGACCAGGATGATAGGTGACCAGGATGATATGACCAGGATGATGTGACCAGAGATGATGTGTGACCAGGATGATGTGGCACCAGGATGATGTGTGACCAGGAATGATAGGTGCAGGATGATATGTGACCAGATGATGTGTACCAGATGATGTATGACCAGATGATGTTGACCAGATGATATGTGACCAGATGATGGGTGACCAGAGATGATGGGTGACCAGGATGATGTGTGACCAGGATGATGGTAACCAGGATGATGGTAACCAGGATGATGGGTAACCAGAGATGATAGGTGACCAGGGATGATATGTGACCAGGATGATGTGACCAGGATGATGTGCACCAGGATGATGTGTGACCAGGATGATGTGTGACCAGGATGATAGGTGACCAGGATGATGGGTAGAGCAGAGATGATGTGTGACAGAGATGATGGGTGACCAGGATGATGTGAACCAGGATGATGGTGACCAGAGATGATGGGTGACAGATGATTGGACCAGGATGATGTGTGACCAGCATGATGTGACCAGAGATGATGTGACCAGGATGATGGGTGACCAGAGATGATGGTGACCAGGTATGGGTGACCAGGATGATGTGTGACCAGGATGATGGTGACCAGAGATGATGTGAGCAGGATGATTGTGACCAGAGATGATGGTGACCAGAATGATAGGTGACCAGGATGATAGGTGACCAGGATGATATGTGACCAGAGATGATATGTGACCAGGATGAGTAGTGACCAGGATGATGTGTGAACCAGAGATGATATGCTAACCAGAGATGATGGGTGAACCAGATGATATGTGACCAGAGATGATTGTGACCAGATGATGGGTGACCAGGATGATGTGTGACCAGGATGATGGGTGACCAGAGATGATGTGTGACCAGGATGATGGGTAGCCAGGATGATGGTGACCAGAGATGATATGTGACCAGGATGATGTGACCAGAGATGATGTGGACCAGGATGATATGTGACCAGGATGATTGTGACCAGGATGATGTGAGACCAGGATGATGTGACCAGATGATGTGACCAGGATGATGTGACCAGGATGATGGGTAGTGACAAGGTTAAAGAACGAGTTGAGAAAATGTACAGAAACAAGGAGTGACAGACCTGTGCGAAGGTGACAGACCTGTGACGAGGTGACAGACCTGTGACGAAGGTGACAGACCTGTGGCGAAGGTGACAGACCTGTGGGTAGGACGACCTGTGCGAAGAGTGACGGACCTGTGACGAGGGTGACAGACCTGTGACGAAGGTGACAGACCTGTGACGAGGGTGACAGACCTGTGACGAGGGTGATGGTCTTCTGACGAGGTGATGGACCTGTGACGAGTGATGGACCTGTGACGAGGTGATGAGTCTTCTGACGAGGGTGATGGACCTGTGACGAGGGTGATGGTCTTCTGACGAGGGTGATGGATCTGTGACGAGGTGATGGTCCTGTGACGAGGGTGATGGACCTGTGACGAGGGTGATGGATCTGTGACAAGGGTGATGGTCCTGTGTCGAGGGTGATGGTCTTCTGACGAGGGTGATGGACCTTTGACGAGGGTGATGGACCTGTGACGAGGGTGATGGATCTGTGACAAGGGTGATGGTCCTGTGTCGAGGGTGATGGTCTTCTGACGAGGTGATGGACCTGTGACGAGGGTGATGGTCTTCGACGAGGGTGATGGACCTGTGACGAGGGTGATGGACCTGTGACGAGGGTGATGGATCTGTGACAAGGGTGATGGTCCTGTGTCGAGGGTGATGGACCTGTGACGAGGTGATGGTCTTCTGGCGAGGGTGATGGACCTGTGACGAGGTGATGGACCTGTGACAGAGTGATGGACCTGTACGACGGTGATGGACCTGTGACGAGGTGATGGACCTGTGACGAGGTGATGGACCTGTGACGAGGGTGATGGACCTGTGACGAGGGTGATGGACCTGCTGACGAGGTGATGGTCCTGTGACGAGGTGATGGTCCTGTGACGAGGGTGATGAACGGCTGTTGAGCGTGACGGACTGGTGATCAGCGTGACAACAACAAAAGGATATTAACAACAACAAAGGATATTAACAACAACAAGGATATTAACAACAACACGAGGATTAAGTATGTTTATTCAGGTACATATACATATTAATACAGTTACATATATTATCTTACATAGCAGCATATGGATATAACAGCACATGATTAGACAATAACATTACAACAACACATCAAGAACAGGTAGATGATATTACGGAGGAGACACGAAAACTACGCCCAGTAATAACATCCACCTGAACAGCCGTGATCGTCCACTACCTGGATGAGACGTCGCTCACCCAGTTAGTCCACGAAGCTTGGCCTACTAAGTGAAAATTTGAAACTTCTATTTATATTTCACATTACATTTACATTCTTTATTAATTTGTATTTTTAGCTGTGTAAGTGTATTTATCATCGTTTTTGGTGTATAGATTAATGTCCATGAGTAAGTCTGCAAGTTTCATCCTTCGAGACTGTTATTAACTGTTATTATTATCTTTTTTCTTGTTATTTGTCTCTTGTTTCTAAATGGTACGTGAAGGATCACAAGTACACACTCTCATGCCCTCTCTCTCTCTCTCTCTCTCTCTCTCTCTCTCTCTCTCTCTCTCTCTCTCTCTCTCTCTCTCCTCTCTCTCTCCTCTCTCTCTCTCTCCACACACACACACACACACACACACAACACATTCACCATCACACTTGCACATACTCCAATAAATATAGCAAAACACACATAATACTATGTATCTAACGTATACATACATTCATAAAATAACACATATAATCTTCTGTATCAATCATATTCATACATTTATAGAGTAACCACATAATCCTCTGTATAAAAAATTTCACATATTCATAGAAAAACACACATAACTCTCTCCTTTCATTATATATATATATATATATATATATATATATATATATATATATATATATATATATATATATATATATGTCAAATAGGTAGAACATTTATTAAAATTAAAAAAAATATATCTTGTGTCGTGAAAGTTGAATAAGAATATTTATGTTGACCACATAAATAAAAGGGAAAATAGTGATTCACATTATTTTGAAGACATGGACTGTGAAAGTTGTGAAAGTTGTGAAATGATCTTGTTGAAGATAAGGAGTAGACAGAGTTAATCGTTATGCAGTTAGATAAATCCTTCTCACTACTCACTTCTTTCACCTCATTTGTAATGACAGACAAAATATTCACCAACACTAAATAAAAAAATTAGCTGACGGCTTAATCTTTTGATTAAAAAGCTTTTCTGTGTTGCTGCTACAGTCTGGCCAGTACTCTTCACTGGTAATATATCGCGTACTATATTTTGTTGTGATGTTCTGTGATGTGTAGATGTTAGGAACCAGGGTAATGGATGAGTGACCAGGGTGATGGATGAGTTACCAGGGTAATGGATGAGTTACCAGGGTGATGGATGAGTGACCACAGTGATGGATGAGCTACCAGGGGGATGGATGAGTGACCAGGGTGATGGATGAGTGACCAGGGTGATGGATGAGTTACCAGGGTGATGGACGAGCTACCAGGGGGATGGATGAGTGACCAGGGTGATGGATGAGTGACCAGGGTGATGGATGAGTGACCAGGGTAATGGATGAGTGACCAGGATGATGGATGAGTGACCAGGGTGATGGATGAGTTACCAGAGTGATGGATGAGTTACCAGGGTGATGGATGAGTGACCAGGGTGATGGATGAGTGACCAGGGTGATGGATGAGTGACCAGAGTGATGGATGAGTGACCAGGGTGATGGACGAGCTACCAGGGGGATGGATGAGTGACCAGCATGATGGATGAGTTACCGGGGGGATGGATGAGTGACCAATGTGATGAATGGCTGACGAGGTTGATAATGGGAGACCAGAGTGATGGATGGGTGACCAGGGTGATGGATGGGTGATCAGGGTGATGGATGGTGACCAGGGTGACAGATGAGTGACCAGGGTGATGGATATCTGACGAAGATGATGGACAGTGACGAGGGTAATCAGCCACAAACGTGAGTAATTAACGACTAACTAGGTAATTAATGACTAACGAAGGTAATTACCGACTAACGAGGGTGATAAATTACTATCGAGGGGTTAAACAACTAACGAGGGTAATTAGCGAACAACGAGGGTAATTAATGAACAACGAGGGTAATTAATGAACAAAGAGGTAATTAATGAACAACGAGGGTAATTGACAAGTAACAAACGAAGACAATTAATAATAATGTTATCATTAATTTTATTTCAATTATTGTTATTAATATTATTTTAACCCATTGGCAGTCTCCCTCCAAGGGAGGATGGCCCAATAAAGAAGAAATACTTTCACTGCCACTTTCTAGTCAGATGCTCAACGAAAGTGCCAATATTCCCACCCCTCCTTCACAGTGCTGGCACTGTACTTCGCACCTTCAAGACTCAAGTCCAGATAACCGGTTTCCTAAATCATAAGAACATAAGAAAGGAGGAACACTGCAGCAGGCCTGTTGGCCCATACTAGGCAAGTCCTTCACATTCCATCCCACTATATATCTAACTTTTAATAATAATAATAATAATAATAATAATAATAATAATAATAATAATATTATTATTAAAATAGAAAAAAAGAAGAAAAAGAAGAGGATAAACAGATGGCATTTATAACTTATGGGACGGTGGAAATGGATAACAATAGCACCAACCCATAATCTATTACTCCCACCTTTCTATCTTTCTTCTGCAACAATTCTTGTAGAAACTACAAGTATTGAATAAGAAAAAAATAGTATTGTCGATCAATGCAATTTTCTGCAATTTCTTACAAGAAAAAAGGACAAAGTGTGTAAGGTTGATCTTGACGTGATGTTCTTGATGAGATCAACATCAGTGTCAGGCTGTGACTCGTCCTGGTAAATGAAGGTTTAGATACTCATATATACCTCCGTGTCAGGTGGTGGTCAGTAGCACATAAATGGAAAAGTAGACACAAATATAATGTAATGCGGTGATTTACTGACTACGTTTGTATGTTCACTATATATACCAAGTTTCTCTCTGCTCAGGTAGATCTGTTTGTGACTTTATAAAGTGCACAGTGTGAGCGAAATGTAGTCAATAAAGTATCTCAGTATATTGCATTTGTGTCTACTTTCAAGGTTATCATCAGGTTGGTTCATGGCACCAGTAAACATTCAGGTTGGTTCATGGCACCAGTAAACATTCAGGTTGGTTCATGGCAACAGTAAACATTCAGGTTGGTTCATGGCACCAGTAAACATTCAGGTTGGTTCATGGCACCAGTAAACATTCAGGTTGGTTCATGGCACCAGTAAACATTCAGGTTGGTTCATGGCACCAGTAAACATTCAGGTTGGTTCATGGCACCAGTAAACATTCAGGTTGGTTCATGGCACCAGTAAACATTCAGGTTGGTTCATGGCACCAGTAAACATTCAGGTTGGTTCATGGCACCAGTAAACATTTAAGAAACTACCAATGTGTCATTGTGATTCAACTAGATGGATGAATAAATTAATCTGTCTCTGTTATTTGGTAAACACTTTAATTCAGAATGTATTTACTTTATATGTTTTCCATACTTAAATCTCTTCGTAATCTACTGACTCATCGTTGCAGGGTTATCATAATTGTATCTAATTATTTTCTGTCATGTTCATAATAATGTTTGACAGTGGACACTCTGGACACTGACCACCAGTCCCCGACATTAGTGGGTGTTAAAAAAAAAACGGAAAAAATCCGAAAAAATTTCGGGATGCGAGCAGTCATGATGGTAGCGCTGATGTCACCATACACGATATAAATGACTAATTCCTCGTAGAAACGTCGTACGACATTGATTCTTGTACCATTGTGTTGCCAGAGAGTTGAGCTATTTTTCTGTACCAATAACTCAATTTCCATACTTTTCAATTTTTTTTCGCTAGCGCGCCAAGAGCGTTATGCCTCCCCTTAAGTGGCAATTTATTGTCCAATAGATATTTCTTCACACTGGGGCCAAACACTTGATTAAACCATTCCAGGAAAATTTCCTAGTGACCCATGCCTTAGCATTAGACTTCACATCACACACAATTTACTCTTGTCAACACTGTATTTCTTGAACACTCTGGGATTTTCAGAGTGATACACACCAGTAAAGGCTTCACTTTGAAATCCCCACTAGCGTTACCACACAACATTAGAGTTATCCTGTCTTTCATAGGCTTGTGTCCTGGCATTGCCTTTTCCTCCTGTGTGATGAGGTCCTCCTTGGCATTTCTTCCAAAATAGGCCTGTTTCGTCACAATTAAACACTTGTTGGGGTTGGAATTCTTCTGCCTCTACATATTCTTTAAAGTCACACTCAAATTTTTCAGCCCCTTTTTATCTGAACTATCACCCTCACCATGCCTTACAACACTGTGTATGCCACTTCGCTTCTTGAAGTTTTCGAACCAGCCTTTGCTGGCCTTAAATTCATCAACATCAACACTGGTTTCAGTCATTTTCTTGACAAGATCGGCATGCAACTGCCTTGCTTTTTCACATATGATGGATTGCACACTATCACCCGCTAGCAGATTTTGGTTTATCCACACCAGCAACAATTTCTCCATATTTTCAATTGTTTGTGATCTCTGTTTCGTTATCGTATTCACCCCTTTCGCAACATTAGCTTCTACGATTTCTTTTCTCTTCGCCACAATGGAACTGATGGTTGATAGGGATTTCTTGTATATCCTGGCGAGCTCGGCAATGCGTACACCACTATCATATTTTTCTATTATTTCTTTCTTCATTTCTACGGTGTTCCTCACCTTATTTACCAAAGAACTTGCACTAGAAGCTTTCTTTGGGCCCATGGTAGCTTATTTAGTAGTCACACACAATAATCAAGGGCCAAAAACAATGAATTGTTAATAAATGTTTTGTATGAACTCCTGGGGTGATGTTCACTCAAGCATAAACAATGCTAGACTGCGTGACAATGTGCGTGGGAGGTGCGTGGGTGGCGGGCCTATGGCCTTTGTATGTGCATGGCACTGGTGGACAGGTTCCGTACCATCTGCAAAAACTGAGACAATTTTTCCACGAAAAAAGTGCATGAAAACCAAAATCGGCGAAAACTGAGACAAACAAAAACCAAGGGTTGGTTGTATACACATGCTAGAGCTTATATACACCGCTCTTGAGAAGAAAGAATTCCCACTGGGAATCTTCATTGATTTACGTAAAGCTTTTGATACAGTTGACCATGACTTACTGCTCACAAAATTAGCTCACTATGGTATAAGAGGGCACTCACTCAACTACCTAAAATCATACCTTAGTAATAGAAGCCAATATGTGTACACAAATGGAGCTAACTCTTCCACACAACAAATTAAAGTCGGTGTCCCGCTAGGAAGTGTCCTGGGACCACTCCTCTTCCTCATTTACATCAATGACCTACCGAATGCATCACAATTACTCAAACCCATATTATTTGCAGATGACACTACATATGTCTTCTCTCACCCAAACCCAGTCATACTGGCCAATATTGTAAATGCTGAATTACAGAAAATATCTACCTGGATGAAAACTAATAAGCTTACTCTCAATACTGACAAAACCTATTTCATTCAGTTTGAAAAAGAGCTTCAAATGTCCCACTTAATATAACGCTAAATGGATCACCCATCACAACTCACAGAGGAAAATTCCTAGGAATCCACCTTGACAGTAGCCTCAAATTCCAAACACACATACAACAAATTTCCCAAAAAATCTCAAAGACAGTAGATATACTATCAAAGATACGCTATTATGTGCCTCAATCAGCTCTCCTTGCTCAGTATCATTCACTCATCTACCCTTATTTCACCTATGGAATTTGTGCATGGGGATCAACAACATTAAATCACCTTAGACCACTCATAACCCAGCAAAAGGCAGCAGTCAGAATGATAACAAATTCCCACTCTAGACAGCATACTCCGCCAATATTCGAAAGTCTAAAACTACTCACTGTAAAGAACATTCACACTTATTCTTGTGCCTACTACATACATAGAACTCTACACTCAAATATAAACCCTCCACTCAAAATTCTCCTCACCAACTTTAACAGGACCCATGACCATAACACAAGACACAGATCACTTTCTGATATACCCAGAGTCCATATCACCCTGTGTAAAAACTCTATGCACATAAAGGGCCCCAAATTCTGGAATTCATTACCAGATTATTATTACATATAATCAAAAGAAGCGGTAAACCACAAGGGTTATACAGCACGGCAGGGCAGGACAGGATGCAGGGATAGATTGTAAGAGGGAGATGGATGATTAGTAGGGTATGGAGTGCAGCATTACAGTGAATAGTGCAGGGATAGAGCGTAGCAAGAGATCGAGGTAGAAGGGACTGAGGGAGGTACTAGAGGTATAATCTTCAGAGTTTGTGTAGTAAGTCAGTTTCTGTCAAAAAGTCAACGAGAGTCAGGATTAAAGGAGGGTCCATCAGCAAGAAGGGAAGGTAAAGAAAGGGCCCCAGAGCGAAGACGCCGTTGGAGGTAAATTCTTCGTGCTCGTTGATAGAGTGGGCAGTCCAACAGAATGTCGAACAGACACTGGAACTTGACAATGCTCACAGAGAGGGGCAGGAAGCCTCTCCATGAGATACCCGTGAGTAAGACGAGTGTGGCCGATGCGAAGACGGGAGAGTGTAGTCTCCCAACCCCGACATTGGTGACAAGAAGAAGGCCAGAAACCTATAATCGGTTTAATAGAATGAAGTTTGTTATTTAGCAGGTCAGACCAGCGTTGTTGCCAACGGGTGAGAAGGTGGGTAGCAATGACCACAAAATAGTCCGTGAAAGGAACACCTCTATATGAAACTGGAAGGTCATGTACTGCTGACCGCGCAGCAGTGTCTGCCTGTTCATTGCCCTGTACGTCAACATGACCAGGGACCCAACAAAAAACAATATCTTTGTGCTTGCTAAAGATACGGCGTAACCAAAGTTGGATATAAAGAACTAGGGGGTGAGGTCTGTAAAGCACTAAGGGAGTCTGAAACGACCACAAATGGTGACACAGGCATAGATGCAATACGGATAAGTGCCACAAGAATGGCATACAATTCAGCCGTAAATATGCTAGCCGAGGGTAATAGATGCCCTCGCACAACTCTGTCAGGGAAGACTGCTGTGAATCCGACACCGTCTGATGACTTTGAACCATCTGTGTATACTGCGATGGCATGGGAATGAGAACAGAAGTGGTCTAGAAAAAAAGAGAGAGAAGCCGCCGTAGGTAGTTGGGCTTTCGCGCAAGGTAGAGGAATAGAACAGACACGGACAGCAGGAACTTCCCAAGGGCGTAGGGGAAAGGGAGATGTCACATGAACACATAAAGATGGTAGTTGAAGGGAAGACAAGAGTGAATGTAGACGAAGAGAAAAGGGACGAAGTAAACAGGGGCGACAGGCAAATATAGAGCACATACTGACATCTGTGACAATCCTATACATGGAAGGATTTGCGGAGGTCATGGGAGCGAACATAATAGCGAATGCAATGTGCATCACGACGATCGGACAAGGATGGAATGTTCGCTTCTACATAGAGGCTCTCAACCGGGGAAGAGCGAAATGCACCAAGGCATAAACGCAATCCCTGGTGATGTATGGAATTAAGGCTAGAAAGAGTAGCAGGGGAGGCCGCCGAATATATCTGGTCACAATCGAGTTTCGATAAAATTAGGGCTGAATGCAGGCGGAGGAGAGTGCTACGATCAGCCCCCCACGAAAGATGTGCGAGGGTTTTTAGGAGGTTCACCCGGCTATGACAAGTTGCCTTCACAGAGGTAATGTGAGGTTTCCAGGACAATCGACAGTCAAACAGGAAGCCGAGAAACCTGACTGTATCACGTTCTGGGATACGTGAGCCGTATAGGTACAACGGATGATCAGAGACCACTGAACGTCTAGTAAACGTAATTTAATGAGTTTTGCCACTAGAAAATTTAAACCCGTGAGAGGTGGCCCAATCGGAAACTCGGTTGACGGCATGCTGGAGGGAAACTGCAATGAGGTGACAGTCAGCACCCGCACAAGCTATAGCAAAGTCATCCACATAAAGCGATGACCAAATGTTGGATGGGAGAACTGATGCCAGATCATTTATAGCAAGGAGAAAGAATGTTGTGCTCAGAACACAACCCTGGGGGACACCTTCAGCTTGGACAAAGTCCGGGGAAAGCTCATTACTAACCAGGACACGGAAATGTCTTTCAGTTAAGAAAGCCTTAAAGAAAAATGGTAGATTGCCTCGGAGGCCTATTATTATTATTATAATCAAATAGAAGCGCTAAACCACATGGGTCATACAGCACTGCAGGTTAGTGCAGGATGCAGGGAGAATGGGTTGTAAGAGGGAGATGGATGATTAGTAGGGTATGGAGTGCAATAGGACAGTTGATAGTGCAGGGATAGAGGGTAGCAAGAGATCGAGGTAGAAGGGACTGAGGGAGGTGCTAGAGGTATGATCTTCAGAGTTTGTGTAGTAAGTCAGTTTCTGTCAAAAAGTCAACGAGAGAGTCAGGATTAAAGGAGGGTCTATCAGCAAGAAGGGAAGGTAAAGAAAGGGCCCCAGAGCGAAGACGCCGTTGGAGGTAAATTCTTCGTGCTCGTTGATAGAGTGGGCAGTCCAACAGAATATGTCGAACAGACACTGGAACCTGACAATGCTCACAGAGAGGGGCAGGGAGCCTCTCCATGAGATACCCGTGAGTAAGACGAGTGTGGCCGATGCAAAGACGGGAGAGTGTAGTCTCCCAACCCCGACATTGGTGACAAGAAGAAGGCCAGAAACCTATAATCGGTTTAATAGAATGAAGTTTGTTATTTAGCAGGTCAGACCAGCGTTGTTGCCAACGGGTGCGAAGATGGGTAGCAATGACTGCAAAATAGTCCGTGAAAGGAACACCTCTATATAAAACTGGAAAGTCATGTACTGCTGACCGCGCAGCAGTGTCTGCCTGTTCATTGCCCTGTACGTCAACATGACCAGGGCCCAACAAAAAACAACAAACAAACAAACAAACAAATTTTATTTCATTGCAGATTACATGGGTATCGGAAGTTACAATGTAAATTGAGTGCAAGGAGAGCCACTGACATGCCATGGCATTAGGGGCAGCTTATTCTAGTCCTTAAAAACTATGTATTTAATATTAGAGAAATTTATTGAGTTTATTCAAGTTAAAAATTATTTTCAAAATTACAATATGATGAAACTTTACTGTTTAAATTATTATATAATGATATTAGATCTTAGATTGTTACAGGTGTTAAGATTCTTGAATGATAATATGGAATTGAGATTATCTTAAGGAAAATAACATTGAGCATTTTGACATTAACTTATAATATGAGTAGGGGTAACATAATAGTAACATATTATTAAAATTGAGATTATCGTATAGGAAAGTAACAATGAGCATTTTTCAAAGTAGTTTATAGTATGATCATTTAGGTTTGGGTGAGTAGGTGGTTTTTGAGTGGAGTCTTAAATTGATTTTCAGACAAGATTATCTTAATATTTACTGGTAATGAATTCCAGATTCTGGGGCCCTTTATGTGCATAGAATTTTTACATAGGTTGATATGAACACGGGGTATATCAAAAAGTGATCTGTGTCGTGTGTTGTGGTCATGGGTCCTATTAAAGTTGGTGAGGAGAGTTTTGGGCAGAGGGTTTATATTAGAGTGTAAAGTTTTATATATGTAGTAGGCACAAGAGTAAGTATGAATGTTCTTTACGGTGAGTAGTTTGAGACTTTTGAATATTGGTGGAGTATGCTGCTAAAGATATGGCGTAACCAAAGTTGGATACGAAGAACTAGGGGGTAAGGTGTATCAATTTTACGGATAGCCTGAAAAGCACTAAGGGAGTCTGAAACGACCACAAATGGTGACACATGCATAGATGCAATACAGATAAGTGCCACAAGAATGGCATACAATTCAGCCGTAAATATGCTAGCCGAGAGTAATAGATGCCCTTGCACGACTCTGTCCGGGAAGACTGCTGTGAATCCGACACTGTCCGATGACTTTGAACCATCGGTGTATACTGCGATGGCATGGGAATGAGAACGGAAGTGGTCTAGAAAAAAAGAGCGAGAAGCCGCCGTAGGTAGTTGGGCTTTCGCGCAAGGTAGAGGAATAGAACAGACATGGACAGCAGGAACTTCCCAAGGGGGTAGGGGAAAGGGAGATGTCACATGAACGTGTAAAGGTGGTAGTTAAAGGGAAGACAAGAGTGAATGTATACGAAGACAAAAGGGACGAAGTAAACAGGGGCGATGGACAAATAAAGAGCGCCTACTGACATCTGTGACAATCCTATACATGGAAGGATTGCGGAGGTCATGGGAGCGAACATAATAGCGAATGCAATGTGCATCACGACGATCGGACAAGGATGGAATGTTCGCTTCTACATAGAGGCTCTCAACCAGGGAAGAGCGAAATGCACGAAGGCATAAACGCAATCCCTGGTGATGTATGGGATTATGACTAGAAAGAGTAGCAGGGGAGGCCGCTGAAAATATCTGGTCACCATAAACAAGTTTCGATAAAATTAGGGCTGAATGCAGGCGGAGGAGAGTGCTAAGATCAGCCCCCCACGGAAATGTCTTTCAGTTAAGAAAGCCTTAAGGAAAAATGATAGATTGCCTCGAAGGCCTAAGGAGTGGGCCTGGGTCAAGATATTATACTTCCAAGTTGTGTCATAAGCCTTCTCAAGATCGAAAAAGATGGCGATAACCGAGTGGTTATTGGCAAAGGCATTACGAATATATGTATCCAAGCGCAGTAGGGGGTCAAGGGCAGAACGACTCTTACGAAAGCCATATTGACTAGTGGAGAGACTACTGTGAGTCTCTAAATACCACATCAAACGTCTATTAACTAGACGTTCCATCACCTTGCAAACTGCACTGGTAAGAGCGAAGGGACGGTAGTGGGAGGTATCATGTCCAGTAGTACCCGGTTTCGAAAAGGGAGAACAATAGCAGACTTTCACAGTTGGGGAATAACTCCTTGCGACCATATAAGATTAAAGAGTCGTAAGTGGACAGTAAGAGCAGACTGATGTATATGCTGTAGAATACGAATATGTATACCATCTGGCCCAGCTGCCGATGATCGACAAGCAAAGAGTGTTGGTTGTTTGGATGAGGGACCGGGGGTGGTCCGATAGGTAATGGGCAAGCGATCCGAAAATTGCCGCACCGTCGAGGGAGAAGCCAGAATCAAGGTCAGAGAAGAGCGAAGGTCAGATATATCAAAAGGGCCGGTCGGAACCCCAGTACCTGAAGCAGGTGACGAACCAGCACCAGCAAGAGGTACAGGGGTATTAGAGATGTCCAAAGAGTTGTCCATTAACAAGGCAGGGTCAGTACTGGGTGCGGTATCAGGAAAGGGCCCGGGGGTAGTGGGTTCATGGATTGGGTCAGCCATGGTTAGGTTACTTCTTTCTTTTTATTTTTAAGAAAAAAAAAGAAAATAAAATAAAAATAAAAAAAAGAATAAAAAAAGGGGGAACGTGGAGGAATAGCTCCTAGGAGGAATGAAAGGGAACGTAAATCTCCCTCCGCACCCAAGAGGACCTCAACACCGCAAGTAGTGCAGATACTGCATGGAACCCGTGCCATACCCTACCCTTCATGCCAGTAAACCAGCAATCCGGGATAGCAACCTCACATCCACTGAGCCACCTCGGCGGACAAAAGAAAGGGCAGCTGAATATCCGCCACAAAGCATACCGCCTTCGGCCACCACCCCCGGAATCCGAAAGGTGGCCTCCAGAGATACACCCGTCGCCCGAAAGATACCCAAGGCCACCCCCGGGTGACCGGAGAGGGATCGGGACATCCCCAGGCGATCCAGATTCCACGGCAAACTACACCACCGCCAAGGACCTCAACGGAATGGGATGGACCACAATACCCTTCCCACTACCTAGGAACTAGAATGCCTGTGGAGAGAAGCTCCCAGGGTAAAACTGGGAAGGAACTAAGGGATGGATGAGGAGGAAGAGGAGGAAAGGGAAAAAGGGAGGATGGAGATGGGATAGGGGAGGGGGATTGGTGGGTAATTAGGTTCGGTCTGAGGAAGAAAACCAAAAGGTCTAATTCCTCAGACCAAGAGCCTCTTCACCACACCAAGGAGCCCCCCTTGAAGAGGCTCGGAGGCCTAAGGAGTGGGCCTGGGTCAAGATATTATACTTCCAAGTTGTGTCATAAGCCTTCTCAAGATCGAAAAAGATGGCGATAACCAAGTGGTTATTGGCCAAGGCATTACAAATATACCTATCCAAGCGCAGTAAGGGGTCAATGGCAGAACGGCCCTTACGAAAGCCATATTGACTAGTGGAGAGACTACTGTGCGTCTCTAAATACCACATCAAACGTCTATTAACTAGACGTTCCATCACCTTGCAAACTGCACTGGTAAGAGGATGGGACGGTAGTGGGAGGTATCATGTCATGTAGTACCCGGTTTGCGAAAAGGGAGAACAATAGCAGACTTCCACAGTTGGGGAATAACTCCTTGCGACCATATAAGATTAAAGAGTCATAAGAGGACAGTAAGAGCAGACTGATGTAAATGCTGTAGCATACGAATATGTATGCCATCTGGCCCAGGTGCCGATGATCGGCAAGCAGAGAGTGTTGCCTCCAGTTATTGAAGGGTAAAAGGCACATTATAAGATTCCTCTCTGAGAGAAGAAAAATCTAAGGGCTTTAACTCGCTGGCAGACTTAGAAGAAAGGAACGAGGGGCATAGATGGAGCCCCTGAGAAATGCGTACCAGATGATTACCAATTTCAGTGGCAACGGCAAGAGGGTGTGCTATATCGACACCGGCAACCTGAAGAACAGGAGCCGGGTCGGGGGAGAATTTACCACTCAATTTCCGCACTTTCTTCCAGACTGCACTCATTGAGGAAGCCGAAGTGACCAGGTAGAAATGTTATCTCGCCAGCAAGTGTGTTTAGCATCACGTATGACACGGCAAGCAATTGCTCTCTTCTGCTTAAAATCAAGGAGTCTCTCTGTGGTTCTGTTATACCAATACCTGCCCCACGCAGCCGTTTCAAACATACTGCCCAAGCACAAGCAGGAGACCATCAAGGCACGCACTTCTGAGAATGCTTTCCCGAGGTTTGGGGGATAGAATGTGAAGCTGCCGTGAAGACGGAGGACGAAAAGAGATGTAAAACCTCATCAATGGAGGATGAGGAGGGAACTTCATGAAAGGCAGTAAGATGTGTCTAAAGGTCCCATTTTGCACGGTATTACAACCTCAGGTTCAATGGCCTGTTAACCTGAGTGTAAAAGGGAGCTTGG